>PVJA010001496.1:0-125735 GCA_004027025.1 Myocastor coypus | reverse complement strand
TGCTCCTGTAATGCCAGCGGTTGGGAAGCTGTAAACAGGCAGATTACTATGAGTCTGCTCTAGTAGTGAGACCCTAAACACCCTTGTAGACCCTTTCCTAAAATAGCATAAAAAAAAAAAAGGAAGAAAAACATGGGCACAGCTACATTTCACTGCAACTTTATTTATAAAAACAGGAAGCAGATATCCCTTAAGGTACTTAGTTCCACAATATATAAAGCACTCCCTCAGTTCAAGAGTAACATAAATAATCTAATTTACATATAGACAAAGATAGCCGGGCGTGGTGGCGCATGCCTGTAATCCCAGCACTCGGGAGGCTGAGGCAGGAGGATCGGTGTGAGTTCGAGACCAGCCTGGGCTACAAAAGTGAGCTCAATGCCAGCCTGAACTGCATAGTGAGACCCTGTCTCAAAAATAAATAAATAAATAAATAAATAAATAAATATAGACAAAGGAACTTAATAGATCTCTCTCCAGAGACAATAACTACAAAAGCAAACATGAAAAAGTGCTCACCACAGTCATTAGGAAAATGCAGATTACTTAGTAACTGCCAATATAGTTCAAATTAAAAAGACAGATAATGATGTGTTGATACGGTTGTGGTAAAAGCTCGACTCTCAAACGTTGCATGTAAATGTGCTTATTAATATTAATGATAAGTTAAAAATTTGGAACAACCCAAATGCTCGTCTATTTATCAATGGCACAACCAAGTATGTACCCATATAATGGAGTACTATTTGGCAATAGAATACAAATGTCCTGATACATTGTACAGATGGATGGTCCTCGAAAACATTATGTTAAAAGAAGCAAGGTCACATATTGTATGATTCAATGAATCTGAAATGACTTAAAATAGGAACTAGATTTCTATTTCCTCTCTACTGAGGAAGTAGATTAATGGACCTGGGGCTCAGATGCAGTATCAGACAAAATCAGGAGCATTTGGGGTGGTATGGCCATAGACTGGGGTGAAACGTCAGGATTAGAGAGAAAATTATGGCACTTTTTTTGGGGGGGGATGCTGAAATAGTTCTAAAATTAGACTGTGATGGTTTTACAACTCTGTCAACATAGGAAAAGCTAGCAGCTGTCCACTTTCCATGAGTATTTTTGTACATCAAATATTTTTCAATAAAACTATAGAAAACAAAAACAAATGATAGCCTAGGTCTGCCTTTCTGGACTCCACTTTGCCAACCTCGTCTCTAAAGTACTGTAGCGGTGCACCTGAAAGCAAGTTTCAAAGTTGTATTATGAAAACGTAAAGATACTAGAATGACACTCCCATGAGCAAAGTTTTATGTAGAAAAAATAAGATAGTGCAAAGCACTGTCTAGTGAGTGGTGGTGAGTATAATATACAGTAATTCTTAGTGACAATAGCATCCATAATCACTCTACAACTAAAGATATCTTACCAAGTACTCAGCCATATGCACTTACCACGGACTCTGTACAAGTAAAATGTGCTAAACTGGAATATTCATTTTTTACTCAAGAAGGGACTCTCTAAATAGACTGAATCCGGTGTGCTAAATATTTCCATATTGGCAAATACAGTAGTCCCTCACTATTTTGCTGTTCAACTTTCATGAACTCACTGCTTTGCGGGCTTTCAAAAAATATTAATCTAAATTATTCATTGTCGAGTTTTTCTTACATCGTGGGATTTTGCAGTCCTGTCCAGTACACATAAGCTGTTAAAATTACATAGGTTTATGAGTTTAGAAAATGACTAAGAACATTAGGAGTGTTTTTAAAAGTGTGGGAAAAGTTTTTAAGAGTGTGGGAAGGGTTTATAAGGCCTTAAAATATATATAAATACTAAAATAAACATAACGTAGCTACTTCGATGATTTTCAGTTATTGTGGGGTGTCTTGGAACATAACCTCCACGGTAAGTGGGGGCCCCTAGTCTTCTGTGCTGATGAAATATATTCACCTCTTTTGAAAAACTCAACTGGTTGAAATTCAAACTGAAGACCAAACAACCTCAATTTATGAACATCAAAACTAAGGCCCCATGGGAATAGGAAAGGGAAGACTTCTGTGCTCACCGCTAAACAGTTCACATTGAGCTTAACGTTCAAATCTTACTATTATCATAGAAAACGGAAGACTCAGTGTTCCAGTTTGGAAAAGTCAAGAGACAAGGTGCGAGGCATTGTTACCCTGAAATTTGGCTGCTGATTTTTGTGTGGAGGATACACTGCAGCTTTTGATGAGGTTTCCAAAGGGACAAGACTCTCTGGAGAGACTGCCTGGAGAGTCAGAACAGAGGATCTGGTTTCTCAAAACTGCTATTTTTATTCTGGGAGCCATCAGGCGCAGCATGCCTTGTCCCTGGCTACTGCGGCCCACAGCAGCTGTTCCACTGGACAGCTAACTGGCCACGGTTCTCACTCGCAAATTCTACTGCAGACATGAAACACTGGAGAACCTACAGCTTCATCACTGACCTGCTTCTGCAAAATTTGCCATCGTCGGTTTTACTGTTTTAAGCCTCCTTTTGTCCTTGCAGTTTCCCCATTCAACTGTTAAAGGTAAGAAGCCAAACCAAAAACCAAACAGAGAGAGAGAGAGAGCCACTGCCTAATACCAGAAACTCTACCTCATGGCTAATAACTTAGAACAAAGTTTTCAAAGGCCCTGCGCCTCCATGTGCCTCAGCTACCCTCTTACTCATAAATTTTGTCTTGCAGATTCTGATAAATAGTCCCAAGCCTAAGCAACTCATCCAGGTCTCAGAGTACCGATCTGGAACATGAACATGTATGGGAATGACATCCCAGATTCACCCCAAATTCACAAGGAAGTTAGTTCCCTCTACCACCAACCCTTGTGTGATGGTTGTATCTCGATGCTCAGATTTTTACATGTCCCTCAGGACAGCAGCCTCCCTAACTGTCACCCAGTGTAAAGAGGCCCCCTCTGCGTATCCATACACACATGTGAATGGCAGGTGCGCGCCGGCCCCCTCTGCCACTGCCAATCATACATCATCTCATTTCTGTTTTCTAAAGATGCCTTACCATTATGCTAGCTTCCTCCTGCTGGGCCAGTTATGGCCCACTTAGAGCTGTGTGGATCTCGCGCTCACCTGGGAGCTCTCCATTAGCAGCAGGAGAGGATGCAGTGTTCTCAGAGCCACAGCGGCGCGGGGGTGGAGGGATTCTTCCACCAGAAGCTGTGCCTCCTTCCTCTCCTACTCTGGGTATGAGGTATCCACAGCGCCCTCGTCAACCATCAACCACCAACCTACCCCCAGTGGACTGTTCACAGCGGCAGCCTCAGCACTGAGTACGCAGTAGGTACGAAATACATATTCATGAAGCCATTTAATTAAGATGCAAGATTGTTTTTAAGATTTCCCTACACAGGGGAAAAGGAGTTGGCCAACAGCAAGAGTTGAAGTTTGCTGTATGTTTAATCTAGCACCTCTCAACCTCACCACGACTGGCATTTTGATCCAGATAATTCTTTGTCGCGGTGCTGTCCTGTGCCTGGCAGGATGTGTGGCGCCACTCCTGTCCTCCACTCACCGGATGCCAGGAGCATTCTTCCTGGTCAGTTACTATAAGGTTGCCAAAAGTCCCTAGGAAGGTGAAACCATCTCTGGTCTGCAACTAATGGCTTACTCACTATCAACTTTGTAAAGAAAAAACATGCTGTTTGCTTAGATTTAACAAACTACAAGTTCATCTATGCAGATTTTAACCCAGGACTCTTGATAAACTACTTAACTCATACATATCAAAGACGTGAGATTTCCTCCAAGTAACATGGTTAAGCTGAGTGTTAAGCCTACAAATTTTGTCATGCTGGGGAGATAACGCAGTGGCACAAGTGCCTGCCAGGCAAATGCAAGGTCCTGAGTTCAATTCCCACTATCAAAGAAAGAAAGAAAACAAAAAGAGAAAAAGAGAAAGAAAGAAAGAAAGAAAGAAAGAAAGAAAGAAAGAGAGAGAGAAAGATCCGGGCGTGGTGGCTCACGCCTGTAATCCCAGCACTCTGGGAGGCTGAGGCAGGAGGATTGGTGCGAGTTTGAGACCAGCCTGGGCTACAAAAGTGAGCTCAAGGTCAGCCTAAACTGCATAGCGAGACCCTGTCTCAAAAAGACAAAAAAGAAAAAAAGAAAGAAAGAAAGAAAGAAAGAAGCTATTATTTATTCAACTACAAGCAAGGGCCTATATAAAACACTATACTTGGATAAAATAACACGTATGTGACAGTACCTAATGGTTGATGTTAAACATCACTAACTTAATTAGCTCATTAAAATAACCTGACATAATCCACATTTTCAGAGTGAATCTAATGTGGTCTAAGTTTCTTAAAAAGACACAAGCTGACATATGAGGAGTCTCCCCTCACTCTTTTTTAATGAAAACCATTGAATTTTACAATTAACATCAGCAGATATATGACCTATGAATTGCGCCTTATACTACAGCAGTGTGAAAAAGTGTTTATAAGCAACTATACCATAAGGTTTATGTTTTTCTGTCATTATTAGACTAGCTATTCTAAGCATCACATTAGACACTCGGGCCTCAGGAACAATTTCTACTAACGGAGAACTGACAACTGGTCTGACAACTGCTGTTAGGATCCATCAAAAGGGGTTTCTATTCCATGCGACACTCACGTTTGCCTGTATCATGTTGCTATCATACGTGTAGTCACACAGGCTCTACTGGATCACATTACAGAGCGCCTGGCAAAGGCGGGGCCTCATGGCATCTCTACCACATGTCTGAGCAAAGGAATAGTTGTATAACTTAAAAATGAGGTACCTCTGCATGCTAGTATTTACGTATTTCTTTATATCCATATTTCTTTCTGCCCTGTGGTGTAGATAGCTCAGACGCTGACGAATCCTCTTAGAATTGTAGTTCAGCCCTGTGCTTTTTCAGTCTAGTATGTGAATTGCATAAGCTTATGACCCACCTATGCTTGTGTCAACCCACAGCAGGGACATGCGGCCCACCTTCCTCAAATAGCTTACTCTGACAACATCACTCATGTGGCTCCCATTTATTTGCCTTTGTCCTTTGCTCTGGTAACACAAAAAATTGGGAGAGTCTTTGCCCTTAGAAAATTCAGTTATCTAGGCAATCAAATTAGGACATTATTAGGCACAATTTTAAGTTGTGATCTGTTAAAATGTATATTTAAAATCAACACACGTACAGCTTCTCTTGTATAAGAAAGCCAAAATATGAATAAAGAGCAAAATGAAAGATAGATAATAGGAAAGTAAATCTTTTGCAAAGGGGAAGAGAATGAAGAGATGGAGGGAAAGGGGAGGGGAGTGAAAGGGGGTGGAGAAAGAAATTAAAATGCATTGTGTACCTATATCAAATTCCCATGAGGAACATAATCATTCCCTGCTGCCAACTTTCTAATAAAGGCAAGAATGCAAACGGCTCTGAGTTCATTATGTTGTATTTTAAAAATTGACACGTCTGAACTTCTGTGTGTGTGTGTATTGGTGGAACAAGGGATTGAACTAGGAGCCTGAGTTTTCCAGTTGAGTTCTTATTCCACTAAGCTATCTCCGCAGCCCCTAAACTTTTTCACAAAAGTGGAAATCAGCTATTTTACACTTGTCACAGGGAGCACCAAGGAGGAGGTCAGAAAGCAGTTGGAGGACGGCCACACCTTTGCCTGGCTCTATTCCTCCGCCCTGCGCACTCTCTCCCTGCTTTCCCGTCATCTCCTCCCTGCGTGGTGGAAGCAGCGCCATGACTTGTTCTCCAGGGCTGGGTCTCCTTAATGAGAGCAGACTGGTGAATTACCACCATGATTTATGTGATTTAAGGCACTGGTGCTGCAAGTAACTGTGATAGTGAAGCTTAACTGTTAACCTGATAAACCTGTGAGCCACGCAGCAGGTTAGCAAAGCAGGCCTCTGCTTATGCCTAGCTAGGTCATGCCAGTGTGAACTTGGGTACTGTCTCTGGTGCCTGGCCCGGGAATTCCTGGCACTGTGTCCATATTCTAGTTCCTAGCAGCCATGAACTAAGCTTCTTTGCTCAGCTGAGCCCTTCCGCCATGCTGTCCTCCCAAACCATGGCTTCCTGAGCCCAGGAATCAAACCCAACCTCTTCTCCGTTACACTGCAGGTGTTGGGTTTTGTGCCCCCGCAATGGGAAATCTGGCTTATATAAGTAAGTCAGGGCAATTCAAGTTTCTATTCATTATGTTAATTTATGAAATCATCATTAAAGGCAGATCTACAAGGTTCCAGATACTTCACTGAGCTATGTAGAAGAAAGGAAGAAGAAAATATTTTCCCTTCTTCCAGATGATTATTTAGCCTTTTCATTTACTAGCCCTACATAGACATGTCTGTAGAAATATTTTACAGGTCTTTGATAGGAGAGAGGAGACACCCACCACACAGGCTCTACCGGATAATGTTACAGAGTGCCTGACTAAGGCGGGGCCTCATGGCATATTTACATGTCTGAGCAAAGTAATATTTGTAACTTAAAAATGGGATGCCTCTGTATGCTAGTATTTGAATATTTCTTTATATCCAGGTATATTCTTGCTTCTTTCATCCCCAAATCTGACATGAAAAGGAAGGGAAGAAATGTTTTCAGCTCTGCTTTATTATTATTATAATTATTATTATTATTATTAGTAGTAGTAGTAGTAGTATCATTATTAATATATTTGGTACATGATCTCACTACACAGTGAGATGTCATTCTCCCATTTTCAGCCTCCCCAGCGCTGGGATTACAGGCATGCACCACAACACCTGGACTCAGTCACTAGCTCAGCGTGCCTGGTGGCTGGTGTGGCATGTGGGGCCAGGGATCAAACCCTGGTGCCTGTGCTTGCCTAAGCAGGCGCATAGTCCGCTGAGCTATCTTGGAAGCCCTGTCAGCTCTACTTTAGATAACACATAGAGACTTAAGACCTCACATTTAGCAAGTTATAATGTGAGTGAAAACTCATGCTGTTTTACTCCAAAATTTGAGTATCTAGTAACTTCACAGTCCAAGATTTGCATTTATAGTACTAACAGAAATAAAAAGGGTTGGAGAGATCTGACACACTGGCTTCTAAGGCTCAGCAGAAATGGTGTTGGGCTAAGGGAAAGCCTGGCCATTTCTTCCTTTGCAGGGGAAGCAAATAAGAAAACGCAGCATGCTGGTGGCAGCTGCAGAGCTGGTGGAGCCCTTATGGGAAAGACTGTGAGCCATGCCACATGCCGAGGAGATGGATGAGGCTGTTCTATGCTCCAAGGCTGGCGTCCACATGGAATCCTGCCAAATTTGACCAGCATGGCTCTAAGTGTCATCAACAGATGAGCATCTAAGTGTTTTTTGTTGAAAAAGAAAACAAGAGAAAGAAAGGAGAAACAAAAAAGTTTTTAAAATGCAAAATAAAATAAAAGAATAGAACAAAAATCTCTACCCCAAAGAGATGCATTGATTCAATGAACATGAGCACCTTTTCCTTCAGGTACGTGTCAACTGAACACAGAGATTTCAGTGAGATGCAGGTGATTGGTAGCTGGCTGCATCTCATGTGCTGGTGGAGGAAGATTCATGAGGAACAAGCCTGCTCACAAACTCATCTGCCAAAAGAAGGCTTCTCTCCCAACTAAAATGACCTATGAAGTTGTAGAGAGGCAGCTGGGTGGGGAGGTGCACACCTGGTATCCTAGCACTCTGGAGGCTGAGCCTGGAGCATCACTGTGAGTTCAAGGCCAGCCTAAGCTACAAAGTAAGTGCAAGGCCAGCCTGAACTGCATAGCGAAACCTTGTCTCAAAGAGATATACACAAATAGGACAGAAGTACACAATGTCTATTTCATTTGAGGAAAACACACCCAGGAATATCACTGACTAATCACAGAGTGTCATGGTTGCTGAACCGGTGTCAGTAAATCCTAGAGAAAGTGACCGAAAGGACCCCTGGGCATCACTGTCTTCATGGGACTCGATCCACAGGAGCCTCCAAGATCCAAACCAAGCAATTGTACTTTATTTCATGCCTACCAAACACAGTTGGAAACAGAAGGTCAGTAGCCACGAGCTTTAGAAGGTTCAAACCAAACTCAGCCCTTCGCGTTTCTCTGTAATTATCTTCTGAACATAGGGACCAGCAGACACATACACAAGAGCAACAAAGAGGAGGATGTGGCTCCTACCCACTTGAGGTGAGCCAGCCTGTGTCTCATGGCCTGCCCACGCTCTCTGGCCAGCTATGGAACTTAATCACAGAGCAGCGAGCCCTTTGGGAGATGCACGTTCTCCTCTGGGCTGCATATATAGTCCTCTGGCTGAGTCCACATTGCACTCAGTCTCATCCAAGCAATCAATCATTTATGAAATTCAAGGCACTTGGCAAAATCCAAACACAACTTTTAAACTTGGACAGAGGAAGGTAGGTTAGATACGGTGCCATTCGTGCATACCTGGAATACCCTATCAGATGACTGATGAGAGAAATCTATAGAAGGGGTTTTAAAGAAGTTTTGCACCATGCAGCTTTGGCTTGACCATGCCTTTGACAGCTGGTGCCTATGGCTCCAGCTCTTGGGAAATAACATGCCTCTGGAATGAGCCACCTAGGACAGCCTGGAGAGGTAGGAAAGTCTGACCCCCTTTAAGCAAAAATAAATCTTGCAGAGTTAAATGATCTTGCCTCTTGCTTTCCTAAAGGAATACAAGACATTAAGTGACAAAATGTGAAGATAGCAGCCATGTATTCTCAGAGCCCCTATCACTGGGCTGATTAATTATGGGTTTGCCTGGCTCAAGATAAGCTACAGGTCAGATGCATAAGGCTGTCTTTCTTGTCATATCCAATAACTAAGAATAACCGGGTGACTCTCACCAGATCTTTTAGCCCTGTTAGTACAACTATGATGCATAGGCTAGGGCAGAAATAAAGCGGAGGAAAAAGTAGTATTTCCCAGCCAAACAGCCACCACTTCAAACAGGTCGGCACCATCTGCTCCCCTTTGCATTCCTTTCCACAAATTATCAGTGTGCAAAGGCAGAAATGCGGACGTTCAAAGTCACCCTAAAATACATCTTAATGAGGGAGGCCGCTAGAAAACAAATGACTCCCTCTGGCAAGCCCAGCCAATATCATCAGGCTAGGGCTTGGAGCAGATCACCCACCCATCAACCAAGGGGCCCAATAATTATATATCAGAATGGACTTTGTGCCAGATGAGCTCTAAGGTTTTGTTCGTGTCAGCAGCCATCCTCAAAGGAGGTCTGGTGGCAGTTGCTAGGCCAAATGCCCCTCATAGAAGCGCCCCCACCAGCCACTGATATCTACTGACACTCCTGAACACCGAGAGAAATGGGAAAAGCCAGGCAGAAGACTTCTTTGACAATTTAAGAGCCTCAGTTATAAAATCCTTCGGCTCATCCCAAACGCAGCACCTGTAGATACATCGAACTGTAATTCCCCAGGAGGAGGATGGTGATGAAAATCTCAGTCTCTCCGGAGAAGGATGCATTTCTGCTTGTGATTGCCTGAAACTGTCATCTTCATGACAGAGAACTTAACAATGCGAAGTTTCCCCCAAAGGAGGATGGCCCACAACGTCAAGAAATTCTCTGCAGCAGGCGCCAACAGACACGCTACGAAAGCTTTCTGCTTTTCTATCAGACACCAGAGCCTTAGGCTCTTGGAGATGACATCAACATGAGGAGAAGTTACTTTTGCTCTATTTCTGTTTTGAAACCAATGTTCTGTAGAACAAAACATGCTCTACAGGAGCCGCTGACTGGCCAGGTGAACGGATGCCTTGCTCCTGTTACATTCCCTAAAGAGACCCATTGCTCACCTGCCACCACTGGAGATTTCCGCTCATCTAGGAGCTGGATGGATGTACTTGCTGTCACCACATTGCTTTTGTTGACTGTTCCTATAAAAAGAAAAACCACCATGACCAAAATGGACATCATGCTGGCCCATAGCCACTAAGTCTGCAAATTGTTCTGAGGCTCCATTCCTGGAAGCCAGAAGCTTCCAGGCTGTGGACAACCTACTGCTCTCCTCAGCCATTTGTGGTGGAATCAGTATGCTGAGTTACAACCACCTGCAATGGGGAGCGGCTAGCTCTTCACATCAAAATCACTGACCACCACAGGGGACCTGCGTGGTTCAGTAATCCGTGGATGCTAATGGTAATGTCTTCCGTGTCAGTGGCCATATTTATACCACCTCTGGAGCTATAGCCATGAAGGGCTGCATGGACAGGAATTCTGAAATTGTTTCATAATAAGGTGGCAACGGCAGCACTGATTTGTTCTGTAAATTTCAAATGATTTACAAAACCTCAGTTCCAAGCCCAGATTTTTGGAGCACAATCATCCTAAAGAGGGAAAAAGCTAGAACAAATCTTTAAACTCCTATTAATGTGATAGCAATATGGCATTAGGAGTAAGAAATTTTTTTAATAACAATAGCTTCAATATCCAAGATGTACAGGTGAGGAGCCCATCTTCTGAACACCCTCAGTTACTAACTGGGAGTGCAGTACCTGCCTGAGAAGAGGTGCTCAGTAAATGTGAGTTGAATGGAGTCCAAGTGGACTAGGAAACAGGGAAGGCAACTGTTCATTTGAATAGACTTATGACCCAAATAATTGAGCATGTTTTTCTTGACCAAGTATAGGTAGCTTCTATTTTAGCATCTGCAGCTATTTGACATCCAGTCAGGCAAAAGGGAGAGAAAGAGAGAGAGAGAGAGAGAGAGAGAGAGAGAGAGAGAGAGAGAGACAGAGAGAGAGAGAGAGAGAGAGACAGAGAGAGAGAGAGCGAGCTAGCGAGCGCGAACACTTTATCATTACATTTGGTGATTTTAACGATTTTCCTTGAATTTAAAGGAGCCACAGGGGCCCAGCAGGATGGCTCAGTGGTCTAAAGCACCTGCTTAGGAAAACTTAGGCAGCTGCAGGGACCACAGTTTGATCCCCGGCACCACAGGATGCACCAGCCCTGCCCTCACGGCTGAGCTGGCCATAAAAATAAATAAACAAAAAAAAGTTCTGAAATAAGAAAAAAAATTAAAAAATAAAGGAGCCACAAAATCCTATTGTATCATCCACAACATTACCATGTGCTACCACAACATGATACATTTCCTTTTATCTTATGCTATAGTAAACATTCAGTAGAAAAATCTACTTCCAAAAGCCAGAACAGCAACAGTTTTCATTCATAAGAATTTGGTTTAAAATGCGTAATTATTTTGTCAAATACTCAATGACAAAGTGAACTGCTGCCAGGGGCTATCACTCCTAAGTGCACATACGTACAAAGCAATCCAGGGACACTCTTGTCCCCCATATCCCACCTGCTCAGCACTGGGCAAAACCCTCTCCTGTCACAGAAGGAACTGAATGACCCTATTTGGAGCCAAAAGAACAGGGAGCTAAGCTCATGTTTTTCTTTGCAGAACCGTGTCAAAAAAGTCTCATGAGAGAAAATGATGCTACTATTTAGCATAGGTTTGAGATGGAATGATGAAGTCCACTGGCCCTTGGCTGACATGTCCAGCAATGGACTGAAGGACAAGGTAGATAAGAAGAAAGACCTTCGGAGACTTGGAAATTAGTATGCGGACATACACACACAGCAAAGGATGAGTCTTGAAGACTATTAGACCAGAAGGGAACAGGACAGATGACCTATCTGAAATCCCACGCAGAGAGAGATTCATCACCAACATTCACACTTCCCTTGAGTACCTTCCTCAGCTAGGAACTGTCTTCACAAGGGATCCAGTCAACTACGTACTGAGCTGCTCTTGTCAGCACCAGCTCTGCAAGTTTCAAGAACGCTTTTTCTGAAAATGTATTCATGTGTGAAAAGGGGAAAGAACTGAGAAATGAAGGGCGAGGGGGACTGACACAAAGCCTTAACAAGTTTCCCTTGAAGTTGAACTAGTCATGTTGCTAGGAGGTAGCAGAAGAGGCCCTAATGTAAAATATAACTACAGATGGGAGTCTCTGGGATAACTGGAATTAACAGAACAAGGCCTCATTTGTCTCTGAAGCTTGTAGAATGCCCAATGTACAACAGAGCTTAATGCAGAGGAATCTCCAAATATACTCGATACCAGAGACCAGAAAAAGCCAAAGGTGGCTCAAAAGCCTAACAGGGAGACAAATCTTCCTCAGACGGGAAAGGCATCGAGAGATGAGGGGATGGGTGAGAAAAGGAATTAAAAGTGTGTCGCATACACATACTGACACCACATAAGGAATGTCTTATGTCCCGTGAACATTTACTAATAAAAAATTTTTTAAACCAAAACTGAGTGAAATAAGGCAGCGCTGTATTCTTTTTGGAGGAATATGACTAAGTTTCTTATAATATCGTAGCACCTTAGACCAGGAAAAACCAGCAACTCTATTCCTCTTCCTGTCTCTGAAGCACAGAGGTGGTACAAAGTTTTGGCCTGGCTTGCGCAAATCAATTGAAACCAGTTTTGTTCAGATAACAAAACCTTGAAATGATAAGGTTTGCTGAAGAGCTCAGTAAAAAAAAAGAAAAAAGAAAAAGAAAGAAAGAAAGAAAGAAACAAACAAACAAAAAAACAAACAAACAAACAAAAAAACTCAATTTGCTCCCTAAGTGAGGCTGGAATAACAAATCACAATAACAAATCAACTCAGAGTATGGATTCAAATTCCACAGAGTGAAAAATAGCCAGCTCTGTTTCCTAAAATGGTCTTCTAAAGTCTGGGTTAAGCAAAACCTTTATTTGACTTAGGGCTATTCCTCATGTGGAGCAGGTGCAGGATTGGCCCAGAATATAGCATTAGCTCTGAAGGCCCAACATGGCTCCCCTGCGGATTCAGGCCACGCCCCCTCGCTGTGCCCTGCGCTCATGTACAGAGCTGCAGGCCCAGACTTTGCTTCCCCCAGTGATGCTCACCTGTGCTGAAAGGGATTGAGTAGACGAAGCTTCCTGGGATCTGCTCAGCAGCTCTTCGGTACCAGAGAGGAAAATGGTCTGCATTGAAAATGTTCTCCTTATCTCCAGCTTTCAGGAAGTCCCTGAAAAACCAACAAGAAAAGCATTGCTCCACTCAGCTCAGCCAAGGCAGACCGTGTAGCTTATAGCCTCTACCAGGTGAAACCAGCATTGCCTTCTGCAGCACAGAGGGGATCTGAGTCAACATTATGTCTGCAACCCACACTGCTATAAGCTTATCTTTGTGAAGGCCTGGAGGACAGATTCCAAGGAGGCAAAACAGTGTTTCCTGGTGGAGTTAGTGGTGAACCTCTTCTCTTAGGAAAAGCATGCATGACATACGAGCAGGTCGTATCAGGACCTGCGCGTCTTTCATCCCTCAACTCTGTGCTCTACAGACAAAGAGGATCACTTCCTGCCCTATGAGCACAACTTCCCTTTCTGTCTCACAGGCTTTCCCTCACCTGTACTCAGAAGGCCACAGACATTCCCCTCCACCTATGTTCTTCTCAAAGTCATGCTCATCTTATAAAAAATATTACTCACTTATGCTTAGTGGGCAAGTAACTGTTGTGCAGAATTTAAATACCATGGGGTATTTTGGTCTATGTATACATTGTGGAAAGAAACAATTCAGGTATTTAATGTATCTATCACCCGACTAACTTACCTCATTTTTATGTGTGATAAGGACATTAAAAATCTATATTCTTCACAATTTTGAAATGTAAATTATGAGATGCATTTCAAATTTCATGTACTCATGAATCTATAGAGTACAGATTCATGCCCCACCACAAGTTCTCAGTTTTCCATTTTCTGTTCCTTATCTGCAATTACCACATGCCTTTCCAAGCCTCCCAAGATCTCTGTGGGTAGCAGCTTTACTAGCATTCATCCACCCTTCCACAGAACATTAAAAGTGTAGCAGTCTCTCCTTATCAATACCTTTGCTTCCTGAAAATGTTTCCACTGCTAGAAATGAGAAACTGTTGGTGATCAACCGTGGTTTAAAAATCTTAAATGGCAAACTACAAGGAAAAAAGTCTTTCCCAGTTACTATAAATTTGAAGTTGTTTGTCATTGTGAACATTGGGATGAAAACTTGCTGTTTTACATCATCTCCCCGTGGAAGGGAATCTTCCCTTGGTCCAGTGTATCCACACTGTATATGCTGCCTCCCCATGAAGAACTTACTCACCTGTTGTCAGACAGATGGTGATGGGGCCAAGTGCTTGTGTTCAAGTAAGCCACACAGAGTTAGCTACACAACAGCCTATAGCATGGACCTCACCTCACTATGAAAGTATCATGTCATCTCCCACTATCACAAGAAAGGTGGGCAGTGCAATATTTTGAGAGACAGAAAAAAAAGAGCACATTCACAACACTTTTATTATATCAGAATTGTTCTACGCACTATTGGTGATTATTGCTAATTGCTTCCTCTGCCTAGTTCATAAAGTAAGCTTTATAACTGGCATATGTACATAGACAAGACCACCATAAAGGGTGTGTACTACCCAGACACTTGCTGAGGGTGTTGTGATATACCACCTCAGGATAAGAGGAAGCTACTAAGCTAAAAATCACAGCCGGTGTTGATTTTGCTTAGCCTCAGGGAGCTATATGTACTCTAGTACCTTAGCACTGTACTTTGGTCATAATGGTACAACTCAGGGAAGCAGGGCTGCCTGCCTACTCCACATTCTGCAGAGTTCTATACAAAGGGAGACCAATCAGGAAAGGATGTGTAGGTGAGGGAAAAGGTCATCAGTTGGACCAGAAATGGTATCATTTTCAATATGGGCATTTGCAGCTTCGAGTCTTATCATATGGACCATGGGGATGCATGTTTAGACAGAGTTATAATTATCTGGTCTCATAAAGTTTGCATTCAGCTGAGGAAATCTTCTCTAGTTTGAGGGTAATGGCCAACTAGCATGCTCTTGATCCCTGTAGGAGTATAGTACAGCCCACTGCTTTAACAGGAAACCAATTTAACCAGAGGCCACTCTCCAAGTTCTTAGCTCTGGAAGCTTCTGCCCTGTAAGGTACCCTAGCATGGCCATTTCTTCTCTCAAGATAGAAATGTTTTGCTTTCCAACATGCCCATGGTCAGGCACTCAGCAGGCATTCCAATGTATGCTTATTGATCACAATATAAATCACACCTTATAAATAGACAGGAGCTCCGGAAGTATTAAAAACAACTTTCTAGACCTCTTCTAAGTGATATTTTCCAGTTCCCTCACACTCTTTCAGCAGTGTGGCTACCAATCTGCGCAACTGCTCCACTGTGCTAATGGTGCTGTAAGACTTTTGTGCTACTAGTCAAAACAGATCAGAAATGGGATGATACCAGATCAGAGTTAGCTACATTTGTTGACAGAACATAACCACGAATCTTCTCCAAAACCTTCTTGAAAACTTGGTCCCAGCATTTTACTCCCATCTAGAAAACAGACTTAAGACTCAAAAGGTGGAAAAGCCACACCGTCTCCTGCGTACCTCAGCATGCTAATCTTTGGGTCTTCCAGGCTCAGTGATAAAGATAGGCTCTTCCTGGCACTGCTGAAGTCAGTGATTTCCTGATCACATTTCATAAATATGGACATTTTGATTTCCATGGTGTTTTAGACCTGAGACTCTGCCTTGGACAGCTTGGGCAGGGCCTCTGCCTCCCAACCCTTGAAGGACTGTCAGCCCCACTGAGCCAGGGGCATAGCCACAGCTGAGCTGAAGGCCCATGTGGCCTCGTGTTGGGTCTGCATGGTAGTGAGATGCCCATAACCACAGGTCAGAGCCAGGTAGTGGTTTATGGTGCTTCTGGGGCTTTCTTCAGGGTCTTAGCAAGTGGGCTGAGAGCTCTGTCAGAAGGTATGCAAGGATCCTCATTTGGATTGGTGGTAACAACAGGCAGAGTTTAGGGAGGTCTGGAATGCTGTATCCAGAGTAGCAGGTGCGAGCCAAATGCCTGGTCTCTGTAGCTCTGGAATTAATGAAAAAGGGTCAGAAACTTGGATTGGAGACTTCAATATGCCTGCACCTATGAAGCAGTGAGTCAGGAGGAAGGT
This sequence comes from Myocastor coypus, assembly GCA_004027025.1. Lineage (NCBI taxonomy): Eukaryota > Metazoa > Chordata > Mammalia > Rodentia > Myocastoridae > Myocastor > Myocastor coypus. The sequence continues at coordinate 109,678 of PVJA010001496.1, read as the reverse complement.
GAGAGGAGACATCTGATTCTACAGAAGACCAAGGACACCTCTCAGAAGGAAAGATCCAGCTTGTTTCTGGATCCAAGGGACTCCTGTAGCTTCAGTGGAAGGCAGGTCTAGGTTGTAGGCAAAGCCGAGTGATCTCGGGTGAGTAACCAACTCTCTAAATCCTCATTTTCTCATAAATAAAATGGCGATAACAGTCTACTGGGATGCATCAGTATTACATAAGATCCAACGTGAAAAGATTTAGAAGCTGGAAATGAACTCAAATAAGTATATGGGATCTTTCAAGAGACTCTTTTCTTCCTTGTGGTTTAATCTGCAAGTGTGAAGTAGTCACTGTGCATACTTAGTGCCATGGACACGAGTAGGTATACCGTGAATGCTAACATCAGGGAGCCGCAGGGATGGAGAAGACAACTGAAGACACAGAATACTGGAAATAGTGGGGAAATGACCCAGTAAGAGGCTATAAACACAATGAAGCTACTTCCAAGTGGAAGTGATAGTAACAGGAGATAGAATTCCCATGTAGGAAACTAAGAACTGTGTGAACTAATACCAGGATGCGAACGTCACATGCTCTAGCTCTCTATCCAACACTTTGAGCTCTTTCTCTTCTGACCGTCAAAAACACAAATAAAAAAATTCTAAACCTTTTATGTTCCTTGCTAAGAGAGTGAATCTACATAGGTGGATCTAAATAAATACTATTTGAGGGGAAGGGACAGGCAGGTGAAAGACCCTAAGACAACAGATGCCAAGGTACCTCCCATGAGTCCTTGGTGTTAGTTTATCGAAGATGTACCCTGCTGGGCTGCAGCAGTGCCACAGCAAGGATAATACTTTTTGGTTCTCCAGGCAGTTTTCCAACTCTGGGCATTCATAATAACCAATGGAGATCATGATCCTCACTTTTCAGATGAACAGAAAGGGGGTACGTAAGTGAAATGAGCGAGGTACCCCAGCTAGCCAGCAACCGCAAATACAATCCTGTTGTCTCTCCAAACTATCATAATCGTACAGCCACCAGACTAAAAAGGTGTCACATTTTCTCACTGTTACTGTCATCCTTCTTCAGTTGACGAACTCTTAATGCTAACAATAGCCTTATGAGTACGAGTATGACTAAAGTCCATCTTTAGGTCTTGCTTCATTCTCCGAGCCATCATGGCAGAAGACAATGTGTAACTAACACCTCTAGTCCTTCCTGGGAACTTGCCTCCCAGAGAGAGACTTGCTCAGGGGTACAGGACTAGAGAGAGCTTTAAAAAAAAAAATCAACTTACAATGATAGCAAACTTCAGAAATGATAAATGTGTGATACCGAGAAAGCAAGAGTTCTAGGATGGGAATTCAAACCCAGTGTTCCAAAACATCTAAAACTTGATCTATCTGCTTTTCTGCAGTCTTCTTTGTAAGGTCCTCTGGTTGGTATCAACGCCTCACCTAAGGGACAAGCAGCGCTGCTGAACTAGGGTTCCTGTGGCAGGGAGTATCTTCTCCTTGGGCCTGAATGATTCTACCCCTCACAAATCAATGACAGCCCTTCATCACTGGTGCCCTGACGGTCAGGTTATAAAAGGTTTCCTGGTGACATCTGAACTCCTTAGGGTGTCAAGTCCTATTTGCCCCTAGCCTAATCATACATACTTATCAAAGAAAAAAAAATGGGAAAAAAATTATAAGTGGGCTCAGAAAAGATTTCCCCCTGATGAGGGCCTGGCTCTCTGAAGGTACAGGAGCTGATTGTGGCTTAAGGTACACTGAGGTGCTGGACTCAGCCAGCCTGAGCCTAGGGTCCTTGGGCTTCTTCTTGAAAGTTCGAGGAGACATAGCCAACCCATGCACCCCCAGACCATCCACCGCTGGGCTACGCAATTGTTCTGCAGCTGCACAGGCTAAGCACAGAGGCACAGAGATTTAAGAAAACATAAACGAACAAATAACCAACACATGGAGAAGCAGGGGCAGGAATTCCTCAGCACCGCTGCCCAGCAGCTGAGCTTCTCAGAGCTGTGTGGCACAGACCAGCGGGCTCCTCCCTCTGGCTTCTCCCCCTGAAGCTCCATCGTGCTGCGAGCTCTACAATGACTCCCTAGGCACGGAGGTCTACGGGGCAGCAGAGAAAAGCCAACAAGCACGGGAACAAAGCGCTGGGCTAGAGCCAATCAACAAGCAGACACAGAAAATCTCCGCAGGCCCGGGGTGGCCTGAAGTTTGTTTCTACTGGTAACAGACTAAAGCAATGGAATAAGCTTCCCTTTGAATTTTCCATTTCAGAAGCTGGCTGGGCCGCAGCAGAGGAGGACTCCTACTTACTGATTGGTAAGCTGCTCGGCCCCCACGAACAGGTTGATTCTTGAGAGACCCGTACGAGTGCCAAGGAAAGCGACCTCTACGCCCTTGTCAGAGTTCCTGAAACAGAACAGCAGACATCAGGCGACTCTTCTAGACAGTAAGCAGATAATGGCTTTTGCATTGCAAGATGCATAGAACGCTGTACAAAGTAGTAGCTGTGAAACCTTAACTTTCAAAGAAATTATAGAAACACATCCGTACGCTGACACGCACACACACAAACACACACACACACACCTGCACATATGTGCACCACACGCACATTACAAACTCCCACCCCCATCAGGGGTTTCCATGGCAGTACGTGCTGCAGAAATGAACGGAAAGCAACATGGAAAGAATGTATCTGCAGCTACACACCTATCTTCACCTTTCTGTCCACGTGTATGGAAGTTCAGAGAGCGGGCTGAGGAGAGCAACGACACAGAAGTGGGCACCGTGCCGCATAGCGACTATCACTGAATTCCTACTGCATTGTTTAAAGAACTTATGTACTGTTCCTGATTTTTGTGTTCTTTAAAAAAATTTTTGGCTTCCATATCACTAGGCCTATTCTAAGTTCTGACACTGTTAGCAGAATCTTCCATGTGGCTGAAAAGCACCTGGGCCAGAGACCAAGTCTGAAGGACTCCAAAGGCTGGAATTCCTTGTAGCTAGACTAGGATGTATTTCTATAGAATTGTGGAGATACCAACGTCTAACATGTACCAGATCTCAGCCATTATCCTCACTGCCAACCCCAAAGAGATGAGAAAAAGAATGATCTCTTTATCCCTGTAGGATGCCACACCTAGAATTCTTAAGAACAGCCTTATGGAGACCAAACTAGGAATGTACTAAATAGAACCTTTCTATTTCCAAAGCAAATTTTATGATCAGGTGTATTTTTTTTTCTTTTGTATTCTATGGAAGGGCCTATAGGGTGCAGGGCATTCAGGGTCTCACTGCTAGATCCAGAGTTGCAGTGATCCACCTGTTTACAGCCTCCCAAGAGCTGGGATTATAGGCACATGCCATCACATCCAGTCTAAGTTCAGGCGTACTTTTTACGAGATCTGCAATACGTATTTCTTCTTTCAAACATATAAATGCCATTTTCCTGCAGACATCATTTTATTGTAATGCTAGTAATCTGAAGACAATGCCACTTCTTGAGTTTTCTTCTTTGAGATACAGTGGCAATCTGACCCCAAGAATTTCCCTGCCATCTTCAACATGGATCATTTAGTATCTTAGTCAAGGTAGCCACTGCTACCTTCAAATGTTTAAGAGAAGCCTGAAAACCAACATAACGCACTTGTCTCTAATTGTAGTGTGCCCCCAATTGCAAAGCCAGGTGGCCCAATTAGCTACAGAGGTGGACTACAAAGTAAGCTGGCATCTTAGGAAGCCTTAGCATGTATCAGGGATGAATCAGTAGTCCTCACCCAACATTATGAGTTTCATGAGAACCTTGGTCCTAACTAAATCTTGGAAACAGCCCAAATGTCCATCCACTGAGGAATGGACAAAAAAGATGTGGTCTTTTAATACAACAAGTATTACTTAGCTATAAAAAAAAGATAAACTCAAGGCCTTGATACATAAATGGATGCAACCAGAGAACATACTCCTTAGTGAAATAAATCAGACCTGCATATGTAAACATTGTCCTGTCTCCCCAGGGCATGAACCTGAAAGAGGAAATAAAATCTGAAAGGTACAAAAGATACTGTGAAGGGGAAAGACAGTGTTCAAAAGGAAGGAGCAACTGAGATAAGGGAAAGGATGAGAGAGAGAAGAAAGGGGAAAAGAAATATGTATGTACATACACAAGATCATTTGAACTGTACTGCTGGTTTCTGCTGGTCTATTGAAAGGAGCAGTAAATGCTTAATTTTTTTCCTCTCTCCTTTTATTTTATTTTTTAAAGAATTTTTTATTTTTATTTTATTTTTTCTTGTTTCAGAACTTTTGTTTCTTTATTTATTTTTATGGCTGGCTCAGCCTGCCCTGAGGGAAGGGCTGGCACAGCATCTGGTACCGGGGATCGAACCGCAGTCCCTGCAGCCACCTAAGCTTTCCTAAGCAGGTGCTTTAGACCATTGAGCCATCCTGCCCAGCCCTCTCTCTCCTTTTAAATTACTTATAATTTTGTGATAAATTCTGCATACTTATATATGATAATCTGAATGACTCATTTGAAGATAACCATATGCAATACAACAACAATTGTGGAATTCCTATCGGTTTTTTTTTTAGTGAAATTTTGTATTGCTTTTGTGTTTATTTTTTAACTTTTTAAAAATTATCTTTAAGAAGAAGATAAGAGCATTTCTGCATGTACAACAGCAAGAGTCCCAGGCAAGGCTTTAATTCTTTCCCAGCCTCTTTGGGAACAAGACTTGTGAGAGTAAGCAGGTCGCCCCAAAACAGAACGACAATGGTGAGCTCTCCTCCGGTCTACGGACCTCTGCCTCCCTGACAGTTCCATCTCAGAGCCTTCCAAGTGCCTTAAGCTTCCAAGTCCAAAAGAAAGTTAGTTGAGCCTCCTCTCCAGACGACAGCGCCCTCCCTGGTGCACACAATGCTAACCTGGGAGCGACCCTGCAAGCTCTATCACTCAGCCCTCACACAAACAGACCCATCGTCTTGTCCTGGAGACCTGCTTCTAAGCAGACCACCTGTGCACCTCTTTTGTCTCTTCCCTGTGCTGGTGACAAGTGACAGGTCCTTTGCAATGCCATAGGAATCTATATTATCATCTTTGGTCATGATACTATGTCTCTATGTGGTAGTCTACTTCTTAAAAGCTGAAAATCTCATATTGTACCCCTTTCGTTCTTTCTTTTTAAAAAAAAAATCATTTATTTATTTGGTACAGGGCCTTGCTACACAGCTCAGACTCCCAAGAGGTGAGATTATAATACTGGGGATCAAACCCAGGTCCTTGTGCTTGCCAGGCAGGCACTTAGACCACTGAGCTATTCCCCTCAGCCCCAGCACCCTTTCTTAACAGCCTCCAATAACTGAGCTTAAAATCTGTGCTCTTTACTAAACTGACATCCAAGGTCTGGAACCACTTTGTCCCTCTGCAGTTCCATCTCTAGCCATCACCTTCTGCCCTCTTCATGTCATCTAGGTTTCCCTTTACATCCTTGCAATGTGCTGCGTGCTCAGGGCCTCTGTACCTGCTGTTTATCCTTGAGCTCATGCTCTCCTCTCCCCTTTCCTCTAGGTCTTATTGCAGCCCATGTGTCTGTACTTTTTCTTCAGAGCAGCTATTATAATTTTTAATAATAGAGCAGCACACTATGAATCATCTAGACAAAGGCAAGGGCTGTCGTCCATAAAGGCAAGGACTCCATCTGCCTGGGTTACTTCCATTTCACCAGCACTTGACTTAATGTACTCAATACTTGAATGAATGAATGAATGAATGAATGAGTGAATGAGTGAATAAATGAATGAAAAGGGCAACAGAATGAGAGATAGGATGGAAAGGAAGAGAAAATGAAGAAACGTACAGAGAAGGAAGTGATCCATCTCATGAAAGTATAAGAGGCATGATTTTTTCTTTTAATTTCAATTCTCTAATAGCTGACTTAAAATAATAGCTAAGGAGGCGGCAAGATAGCTCAGCAGTCTAGAGTACCTGTTTAGGCAAGCTTAGGCAACCACAGCGACAACCACAGTTAGATCCCTGGTACCACATGCTGTGCCAGCCCCACCCGCAAGGCAGTCTGAGTTAGCCGTAACATAAAAATAAAATAAAATAATAATTAAAAATAATTGGCTGTGGCAGCTCTCTAGCTAGTCTTTGACATCAACTTCCACTGGCTTCTTCCACTCCCGTCTCCCATGCTCCACCTTACAAATAAAACCACGGGGATAAATCTCTCCCTTCCCAGTTCTCCTCACAGCACAGCCTGGCCAGGATCCCATGTTCCCTGAAGGCTGTAAAGGGGAGAGAGCTGTGGCAAGCAGGAAACAAAATGCTCCTTCCGCTGCTGTCTCTCTTGGAAGTGTCACCCTACCTCCGTGAACCAAATTTCATGTAATGCTGAAACTCCAACAAATTACATGTCAGACCCCGGAGCTCGCTGCCCAAGCCCACACTGCTAATCTACTCTAACTCTTGTGGTTTGGAGCTTTGGGGGAAAATTAAAGAACTTTAACACCAAGCTCCTAACGCAGTAGTTCTTTAAACCATAACCATATTTTGGCATGTCAGTGCGGAAGTGGCCAGGGAAAGGGGGGACGCATGCAACCACTTACTCAGATTTGTTGAGGGCCAGGCTGGTCCAGTATGCTTCAATTGGGGCGCTCACCACAGCATCAAAAAGGACTTCTTGGATCAACTCTTTATCACCTGTTAAGAAGGATGGAAGAGAAGACGGTTTTGGCCAGGCCCCAAAGACAGGGGCTCACCACCTCATTTTTGTAGTATGTTATTTTTTTTTATGTGTATGTTGCTTTATGAGTTAACCTCCCACCAGCCAGAAAAATATGCAGCAGTCTGACACCTGACACGCACATAGTGCAGGGCTTGCCAAGGCCTGGGGCGACAGGATAGCAAATCCAGAGCTTTGGGTGTCCCTAGCTCCCGTTCTCTGTTGCCTTGTGCAGCCATGCCGTGGCCCAGCACCTTGAGTGTCAGACCTGCAGCCTGGAACCCCATACTCTTCAGAAAGTTAGTTTTTGTCACAGACACCTCTGTATGGCCACTTGCACAGCTTCCCTGTCCTGTTCTCAGATGGCTGTGAGATGACTTGTTGGCTAAAAAGACTCTTACTTATGACCATTTAAGAATTGCTTCCCCCGAGGTATGGTGGCATGACCCTGTGATCCCAGCACTCAGGAGGCTGAGGCAGGAGGATCACCAGGAGTTCAAGACCAGCTTGGGCTACATAGTAAGCTCAAGACCAGCCCAAACTACATAGCAAGGCCCTGTCTGATAAAAGTAAAGTTTTCATTTTAAAGGGGAATATCTGTCTCTATCTGTAGGACTCCTGGAAGCTTTGGGGAAAGGGCCAGTGAATGGAGGCAGGGGAGAGATTCTGAGTCGGAGAGCTTCCTAGAGCTGTCCACTCTCTCTGCAGAAGAGGATGATTATATTCTTCTGGTACACACCAATTTTTACTTTGGCTGGGAGCAAAAAAAAAAAAAAAAAAGACCAAGGTACTTTGCTGAAAAGGGAAAACTCGAAACAAGAATGCATGAATTAAGACACATCTATGGAGTAGAATTCTACAAAGTAATTCAAATAAAAGTAATTGGAATAAACAACCAACACAAATATCAAAATTCTGATGAATGAAAACAAATTCCTATGCAATGATAACATGTTATGCATTAATACATGGAATATATTATTCTTTATATAAACAGGTTAACATCCTCCATCTAAAATGCTCAGAAGCCGAAGGGTTTCAGAATTTTCAGACTTGCAGGTTTGGGAGTGATTGCACACACAGAATGAAATATCGGGGAGAGACCCAAGTCGGAATATGAGATGACGATACATGTCACACGCTGAGTCAACACTTGTGTACACAAAATGAAGCTTCACAGCATGGCTGTTCTCCCTCATGACCTCACATTATGACTCAGAAATTTCAGATTGGGACCATTTCAGATTTCGGGTTTGGGAATTAAAGAGGTCTAATCTGTTTATTCACTCATTTTTATGGCCGGCTCAGCCCGCCCTAAGGGCGGGGCTGGCGCAGCATGTGGTGCCGGGGATCGAACCGCAGTCCCTGAAGCCGCCCAAGCTTTCCCAAGCAGGTGCTTTAGACCACTGAGCCATCCCACCGGGCCATAAAGAGGTCTAATCTGTATGTGTATATGCATACATACAATGTTACATGTTGTTAACATTTGGATACCGATCTATGTATTAATAGCATAAAATGCTGCAAGAGAATAATAGGAAACAATAGGATGGTCATTTTCTGGATAGGAACTGGACTCACCAGGAGCCGGCAGAAACCTCCATCTTGTCTGTAATGTTTTACCCCTTAAAAGTATCCAAAATGAATATGGCATAATAGTAAGCTGCACAGCAACAGAAGTAGATTTTTCACATTTTCTCCATTATAATACATAGAGCATTCAAAATTCAAAGAAGGTGAAACACTGGGTTCATACGATGTGGGTTTTGTTCCTTCCCCACCACAGCGCATGCTCCAAAGGAAGCGCGTTCCCTGGCGGTGTTGTGTCGGAGCTGCACACAAGCTGCTTGCGCATCCTGTGGGATTGCCCCTGAGTGTTCCCTAAGGTCACACGAGTCAGGCACTTTTGATATCATTGAGTACGGGAAGTTGACTGGGGGAGGTGCAGGTGTCAGGCTAGCTCCAGCGAATTTCCTCCTCCCCAGACTACGCCCTTAAGACGGCCTTGTCGTAGGTGAGGTGCTTCTACCTTAGGAGCATCCAGCATGGTCCCCACCTCCCAGCACCGCTGTGGGCCATTTCTTAACCACTGAGCTCCTTCAGGGGCTCAGGGGAGGAAAAGAGGAAGGAAGGGCAAATACAAGAGCAGGAACAGGAGCCTCAAGGGGTGCCTGCGCTAACTCCATTCTCACGAGAAGCAGGTTCTCCAGCAGTCTGGAGACTTGGGCTTTGCATGAGACAAACCTACTCCAGGTCTAGGAGTCTCAATTACAAAATAAGGGAGCTAGATGAGCAAACATTTTATTTTTAAATTTTATGTACTCAGTACAGGGTGTACAGGGTCTCACTATACAGATATGACTCGTAGTGATTCTCCTGTTTTCAGCCTCCCAAGAGCTGGGGATTATAGGTGCATGCCGTCACCCTAGTCTCCATCGCTGTCTCAGCATGCCCTGGGGTCATGGGTGGCATGGCACACTGGGGATCAAACCGCAGTCCCTGCATCTGCCTAAGCAGGTGTTCTAGTCTGCTGGCCCGCCTCAGAGCAAATAGTTTAGACCCTTCCCACCTATAACTTTTTTGTGATATTCAGCTGCTTGATCAAATGGTTTAGTAGGAGGGCAAATCTAAGGCAAAGATTTAAATCAAGATTAAAGACTGGGGAAGTTTGGCTAGCTCACGCTCTCACTCCTGTTCCTACAGGAAGCCAGTGTGAGGCTGGACATCGTGGGTGTGACAGTCTCTTCCAACTCAGAGCTTTTCTTAAAATACGGAGGAGAAATGGTTTTTGGCTTCCCTGCCCTTCAACCCCACACTTGTGCTCCTGATGGCACACTCACACTGCAGCAAGGGCTCTTTGCCCCTGAGGTAGAGTTTAATGGCTTCCAGTTGAGACAAATGACGGTGCTCAGGGTGCAGGTCGGTGTTGCAGTAAGACCTAAGAATAGGACAAAAGCAGGGTAAGCATTGACAAAATTGAGAAAGCAAGACTCAGGAGCCCCGCCAACTCACACGCAAAGAAGGTAACGATGCCGACAAAGGACTGTTGAATTCTTACCATTCATCTGCCAAGGATACATCCGGGTGTTCTAAGTCATGCAGGCCTGCAGGTCAAGGAGAAGGGATAAATGGATCAGCGTTGCTCCCTTCCCAGCTTCCTGCATGCCTAAAATATTCTAGGGTATAGATGTGAGGTGGGTTGAGGGTGGACGCGGATCCCAAGGGAACAGCCCAAGAAGGGAGCATCACACAAAGGGGACAGCTTCTCTATTCTAACACCTTTCTGTCCATCTCCATCCCCTCTACCAGCACTGCCACCTTATTCAGCCTTATATTGCCACCCTGAATCCCATGGAAATGTTAATCCCTGGGAAGTGAATGATGTACCGGCAAGCCCTTGCAGGGGCGACAAGCGAAGTTAGAATTGGTGACCCTGGAGCCCCTGTGGTCTGAGTTGGGACTTGGGCTTTGCCACTGAACTCTTGTGATGTTAGCAGGTGTTACTTTTTTTCCCCCTCAATGTTAATGTCTGCGTCCAAAACCGGAGGGATAATAATCCCCAACCGGTGGATAGCTATGAAGGTGAATTCTAGGATAGACAGTATGAAATTGTCAACGTTTAGCTGCTTTTGACTAGCAAGCATTACTAGCAGTTCTGGATCCTTAGTGAGTGGGCCATCCATCTATTAAGGCAGCTAGAGGGGGAGGTGGGTTTGCAAGGGCTCTAGAAGGTTTTGCAGAATCTCCAGACCACATTGGTTGTGTGCCTTGGTATAGTCATGGCTTACTGCCCCAAGGAGCACAGGCTAGAAGTTTGGTGAGCAACATGATGATGGTGGGAGGTAGTGGGTCTTTAAGAGGTGGGGCTTGATGGAAGACCATTAGGTCATTAGAAGGGAGTGATGTCATTCTCACCGAATGGGGTTGACTCCCATAGGACGGGATTTCTATAAAAGTGACTGGCCTCTCCCTGCCTTCATGCTTCTTCCCCTTGCAATGTGTCCCCTCTACCTGTGATAATTTTCCTTTTCCACTTCCCTGCCATATTGGGACACCGCTAGAAGAGCCTCACTAGAGGCTGCCCCAATGGGGTGACCCAATTGTGGATGTTCAGCCTTCCACATGGTGAGAGAAATGAATTTTTTTTTCTTTATAAATGAGCCAGCCTCAGGTATTCCATTACAGCAAAACAAAAGAGGCCCGGCCATTCTTTTCACTTGCACCCTAGGTTTCTGGATTTCAGTGAGTAGGCATACACTGTTGCATGACAAGCATGGGCACTTTGAGGCCCCTTTCAGAAAGTCACTTCCAGGGCCCGGCGGGATGGCTCAGTGGTCTAAAGCGCCTGCTTGGGAAAGCTTGGGCGGCTTCAAGGACCGCGGTTCGATCCCCGGCACCACATGCTGTGCCAGCCCTGCCTTCAGGGCGAGCTGAGCCAGCCATAAAAATGAGTGAATAAACAAAGGTTCTGAAACAAGAAAAAAATAAATAAAAAAGAAAAAAAAAAAAGAAAGTCACTTCATAATAATTACTAGTACCTCGCAGATCTCCAATTTCTTCCTCCAATAAAGACATATGAAATACACAGCAAAATACTAGACTTAGTCCACCATCCTGCCTGAAGTTGGTGATACATTAGACTGAACATTGGCTCCAACATCACTGATTGTAAGACCTGGGAAATGTCACAGGAACTCTGAGTTTATCATCAACTATACAACACAGACAATACTGCATAGCTCATGAACTCTATAAGATGGCTAAATGCATAAGGATTAATCCCTAGGATAATCTACCCATCCAAGCAAGCTTTCTTATTCCTCCCCTTCCTAGCTCCCTCTTTCTTTTCCTCCTCTCCTTCCCTTCTTCCAGCCTTCTCTGCAACCCTTAGCTCCTTCAGCAGTTTTACTAAGCATTTGGTAGATGCTAGGCACTCTTCTAGGCCCTGAGAATACAGCCGTGAATCAAATAAAGATCACTGCCTTAACGTATTCATTTTCAGTGACAGAAAAAAGATGAGTAGGTAACACTGACATTGAAACAGCCCATCACATCACACAGCAGCACAGGCTATGAAAGATAAGAACAAGGACAAAGAGAGGCAGAAGGGTGGGAAGTTTTCAGATAGTGTTTCCCTTCCAACTATGGCAGTCACAGAATGTGAATTTTTAAACAAAGACCTGAAGAAGGCGAGAGAAGGACTCTGGAGATGGTAGCAAAGGTGGCTACTGTGAGAGTAGAAAGTGCCAAGGCCCTACGGCGTGGGGCGGGGTGGGCTGTATCTTGCTAGAATACACAGTTATAACTGTCCATCCCAGTTTTGTTTTAGGTTAAGTTATCCACAGAGCCCCTGGAGACTCTATTTCCCAGGCCCAACAGGAGGGACACTGAAGGAAGATGTGTTTCTATTGATTCTCTGAATTCCTAGGCACCCAAGGATATGTGACTGTCTTTTAGTTCCCTCATCTCTCATTTGAGTTCTTCTAACCAAAATCCCATCTCCTGAGAACTAATAGTACTGCCACTAGCGGCATGGCTATAACTTGTTAAATAGCGATTGGGTACCATACATATAAAAGACACAAACAAGTCAAAGGAGAGTCAGAACACATCGTTTGAGCAGGCAGAGCTTCAGCTCATACCTTCAGTCATAGTAATGGCTTCTTTCGCTTCCAAGCAAAGGCTTTCAGTAGTATCTGGCATGTCCAGACACACAGGAAGTCCCTCCGGTCTGTAGGTACTGCAGTGTGGAGTTTATATAAGGGGAACAATACAATACAGGACACTTCCTATAAGATTATTTCATAATCCCCCAAAAAATCATAAACAAAGAATGCAGGAAATCCATCCACCACACTAAAGACCAAAGAACCCAGCTGAGGGCCTGGATCCTAATATCCTGCTTGAGCCTAGCTGAAAACCTAACAACCATAACAATGCCTTCCGCAAGTCCAACTGGAGGCCTAGAGCCCAGGACAGCTCTCACGGTAGAAGCTAAGAAGTCTGCGCTAGCAGGCTGAGGGATCTGCCCTGGAGCCAGGAAGTAACACTCAATGTAGGCACGAGAGCTTCCCCCAACAGTACCACAACTATCCCCAGCAAGAGTGAAGTCCTGAACCCCTCTAAGGATGAGAACAAATGAGCTCTTACTCATCAGGATAGCCAACGCAATGAGCTTCTCCAGGAAACTGAGCGGCGCACCATCTTTCCTTCTGAAGCCAGAAAGCAACACCCCAAGCGAGGACCAGAGCTTCCCAAAATGAACCACACCCATCCTCAGCGACAATAAGGTCCTGAGGTCCTCCTCTGACAAGAACAGCCAAGTTCACTGGGAACACCGGTACGACCAGGTCCTCCAGCAGGGTAGCCCAAAAGAACCAGCAGCCTCCCAGCACTGCAACAGCCTCTCCAACAGCCTCCCAGTGGCTTCTCCGGTTCTGCCTCTTATACTGTGGGTAACAATCCTCAGGTGGGCCTCCCACACCCAGCACCATGCGAGTTCCTTTCACCTGTGTGCTATAAGTTGACCACCAGTTGGCAATCCACCACAGTAGGGAAGCAGTCTCTACTGAAGAACCTGAAGAAGCATGGTTGCTATCTCCAGAGAACTCCTTCCCTTTCCAAGCACATAAGTGAACAATAATCATGCCACGGCTCTTGGAGATGACAATACCTCCTGTTAGTGAGCCTAAGGGGAAGCAGCTTTCCTAGGCTCTATGACTCAGCAAAATTGGCAAGATTGTGAGTCGTTTTATTTATACAGGACCAACAGGGAGAGGAAGATCTGAGCTCATCTGTGCGGCTAACCAGTCGCTCTCCCCCTTGCTGAGGACTCAGACTAATTTCTTGCATGGAGATTATAGTTAGCTCTGAAATTCTGTCAATGTGACGGCTTACTCTGACAGCTGTGGAGCATGCAAAGATAGTGACCAAAAAAGGATCCAAAAGACAATGGAAAACAACTGTGGCTAGGAGAGAGCGAGAGAGAGCACGTGCATGCAGAAGGGGAGGGGGGGGCAGGCCCATGTGGTGAGGATTCACTAAAATGACAGACAGATTAGAAGCAGATAGGCCCTCTCTGACCTCTCCCTGTGTTGGTCTGACCTCTCGCTGGGTTGGTCTGACCGTTAAGTCATTCCTCGGCTTGACCTCAGACGTCTTGGACATGAAATTCCTTCCTTTATGGCCAGTGATGTTCACAGAAACCACACACAGTCCACAGCCAGAAAATTCTAGAAGTTAAATATTCCCAAGACCATTTCCGGAACTTTCTTGTCCAAACCATAGGGCCACTTGTTTCCTCTTACGTGTCTCTAGAAAGAAGCCCACACAATTGGCACCAGGGTGGACAAACACTGGGTTTTCTCAGTTCACTATATGTCTCTCTACACAGATCACACAGGCCACTGGGCAACAAAACCCACACTGTGAGACAATGTCAAGACAATCTGCAGGAAACCGGAAGGCCACTATCAAATCAGGCATGTCAGGGGTCAGGGACTACTGCTTTCATTCCTCATGCCCAACCTTGGCAGGTCCTCCGCAGTCATCTGTCACCAGCCCTAGATAATCAAACTTTGGCTTAGATCCAATCACACTGTTCCTAGTTATCCTGCCTGTGTGTACCCAGAAAATATCACTGGGGGGGTCCAACTCCTTGTCCATGAAGACACAAAGCCTAAGGCCCAGCCTGGACACGTGGTTCACTCCAGACCACTTAGGGAAGACCACACTTCAGAGGCCATGTCTACCCTTCCCTCTGGACTTGTGATACTGGGGTACTTCTGGGCTAGTGAGTTGCCCAGAGATGAAAGGGACAGCATGTGGGTGACAGCACTGTACAGTTTCAGGAGCTGTGACATGACCTCTGTTTGGGGAAGGCTATGCACCTGTGCTTGCTGCCAGGCACCACCAGGCAAATGCGAGACTCTACCCTAGAAATCACTGGCTTCCCAGATATTTGCTCCAGTGGATTCCTCCCTGAGACTGAGTTTTTAATTTCTATTTCTCCTGCTACTCAATTTTATGTATGAAATTTTATGTGAATGTTTCTTATGGGTTGCCTTGACAACTTCATGGATTATAATAGAATATAAGTCTGATCATAACAAAGACCATCACTAGTTGGGGGGTCCTATCACTCTGAAAGCCAGGAAAAACTGCTAAGAGACATCAAAGCCAGTGGGCAGTTATTTTAGTCAGTGCTAAGGGACTGGTCAGAGGGGTGGACAGTCAGTGAGCTCAGTGCACTGCTAGCTGCCTCAGGGCTTTCCCCCAGCACAGGTGAGATGAGTCAGGGCCACACTTTACCTTCCTCGACGGTCACGTTTCCTCGGAAGAAATACTTCCCATGGCCTCTGGAGAGCGCCACCCCTAAACTGCAGAGAGACAAGGCAGACCTTGAAGTCTATGGCATGGACTGCAACAGGCTCACGGGCTGACAATTCTTTTTCATTTTCCATTTTCACATTTTCATTTCATGTTCTATAAACAATCTTTCTAACAGTTTACTTTCAAAACCTCACTGATTATAGTGGGTGCTGGTTTCTCTGAGGCTTAAGCAGCTGCTTCAAAGTAATTTCTGATTGGAAATGCCAGCAGCAATTGGCTGTTCCCATGTTTTCTAGCAGCAAACAGCTTGCCCAGCCAGCAAGCCCTTGCCTTGGAGCCCTTCCCGAGGCCCCGCTCCTAAGTCCTACCTCGTACCTCTGCCCTGCATGTGGCTGGCGATGGGGCCTTCTGCACCCTACACTCTGGGACTAGGGCAGGCTGGTCCATTCCCAAGGGCTAAATTGGCCCATTCCACTCACGTTTGCGTGTTACCCTGTTTTCATGGATGGGCTTTTCAATTCAAGCCGCTCCCTGGTCTAAAAGGCTCCCCACACTCTCTTTGGCTTGATTTAATCTCCTTTCTGTTTTTGTCTAAAGTAACAGACTGTATTTTAAAATGCAGTCTCTTCATCTGGCAAACCCACTTAGCAGCTCTCGTGTGCCTTGATTACTCCTGGTTCCACATGGAACCTGCCTGTGATCCTTGGCAGTGGATGGCAGTGATGCTAGAGTCTATTTTTGGCTTAATCTATAGTCTGGAAACTCTTTCCTTAGCTCTGGGAGACACGAGTTCAGGAACAGGAAATAGCCCTACTGACATAATTTTTTCCCCCCCCACAAAACATGTTACAACACTAAGTCGACAGTAGCAGGGACGTTTGGAAGGCTACATGCGCATCGGAAAGCAGGCAATGAGGCAAAACCATTTTTCAGGATGGTGACAAAGAGAGACAATGCGGAGTCCAAGGCACACAAGCACAGGAGGACAGCTCGCAGGAGTCAGGCGGAAGAACAACACGGAAGGGTGCAAGGCTGCCACCAAGTTGGAAGGATTTTGTTTCGTTTTGTTTTGGTCACGAAATAAAAGGCGAAATGGAACCGAGGAGGCAGCGAGTTAGATGGTTAAGGAGCAGGTCACCCTCTGAGCCGGTCTCCATGCCTAGGGGGAAATCCCCAGAGCTCTGCGGCTTGGTAATGAGGTTCAAAGCCATGACAGATGGAGTGAATTCTCCTAGGTGAGCCTGAACCAATCTTCCCCCTTCTGGAAAGCACAGACAAAAGCAGCCTGGGAAAAGCCCCTTCCTCACTCTTTCCAGCCTTTTGGCAGGGTGTGTTTTCTCTCCAGATGGTGAGCTCTGAGAGCCTCAGCAGCTTTGTACACACACACTGATGGGTCTGATGGAATGTCCATGTATTATGGTCAGCTCTACCTGAAAGGAGTACCCTTGATGTCTGTATAATAGTAGTCATTTGTCATCACCAAAACCCGTTTCTAGATTGAAAAAAAAAAAAAAAAAAAAGTCGTAGAGAAAAGAAAACATGGTTAGTCTGCTAGGCGATGTTGGCCGAAGTCAACAAAAATAAATGGATACTCTGTGATCAAGTTAACAGTACTACATGAGCCTCGTTTGAGATAAGTAAAGACAAGAGAAAAATGATCTCAGTGAAAGATATTTATTCCAGATAGAGCTTTCAAAGCTAATTTTTCATAGAGGTTTGTTTTAAATTAAGCAGCAAGAATGTTTGAGAAAAAATGTACCCCTTTGTCCACCGTCTTCTTCACTTCCATGGAAAACTTCCCAGTTTTTCGATTCACCATGGCGTTTCTCAACTGCAAGGATAAAAGAGAGCGGGTGTGTTAGTCCTTCCCTGGTCCCCAGGTCACCTAGATACCCCCATGCTCCGTTGAGAGTGCATCGAAGGCCAGCACGAAGTAGAAATATTGTCCCCTGCAAGCTGCAGAGCTCTGTGAGGTCCAGGCCACCACGTCTGCCTGTTGCACTCAGACCCATGTGACAGAATTTCCAAAGAATAAACACCCAGCTGCTCTTGCACAATAGGGGACAGACTAACAGCAACACGTGGATGGCTTCCACCTCTGATCCAGGGTGCTCCTATAAACCTCAGGACGACAGCAACAGCAACGAAGCGGCCTGTACCATGCTGATGAGGAATCAGAGCATGAACTCCCGACAAACCAAGAAGCAGGAATGTCTCCGGGGCAAAGTTGTGTGTTCCAAAAGGGTACCGGTTTGTAATGAAGAAAGCATTTTTCAAAAGATTAAAATAAAGTTAAAGCTATTCACTACCTCCTGGTAGTTTCTGTAGAAAGGGTTGGACATGCGGAAGAGGGGGATTATTTTTTCATAACATGAATCATCATCCAATGCCTGTGGAGAATCACCCGGCCAAGTAAATGACCTTGCTGACAGGGCAGCGAACAGGGGCGACCCTGCCTCTCTGATTTTTTGAGGCCCCAGCTAGGAACGGTGAGCCTGACACTCCTCCCCCATCCCTGGTTGGCCTCATCTAATTACATGTGGCCCTTCCACGAGTTCAGAGGAGGACAGCAGACACAGTGATGAAAGATGTACCATCCTGGGCCCCAAGCGGCTACAGCAGGGAAGGCCGTTTAGTGGAACGTGAGCAATGCTGACATGCCACAGCCCCTCAGCAAAGACTCGTTCCTAGCCCGTGCCTTAATTCCATCTACCGTCCCTTCTTTTCTCCTTTGAGGAGTTTGAGTAAGATCTGGCTGATAGAAAACGGCCCTGCTTGCAAACAACTTAAATTTGTTTCGGGGCTGTCTAGATTTGGGCTTGCATTCCCATTTTCTGCGCGTGAGAGAGAGAGAGAGAGAGAGTTAAAGCATAATTTTTAGCTGGAGGCATATATAAAATAAAACTTATATTTTACTCTAGATATTTTTTAACAACACATAATGGCCATTTCTGGAAATATTTTCTCATTTTAACTTTTGTGGTTTTGGATGGGGAGAGCTGGTCCTAATTAAGTCTACTTTCTAACTTTTAAGAACGGCTCGATTTATCTTGAACATGGTTTTCATTTTTCCTCATTCTGGTGCCTGCCGAAAGCCATTTGGGACCTTCTCCTTTCATATTCCCCAGGCAAGCTGGAGATTAGGTAAGACTCTGCGGGCCTCTGTGCCACCGTGCCCCCGCTCCCAGTAGCTCGGAGTAAGTGCAGGGCTCACTGATGCTTTTAGAGGGAGAGACTTAGTCTAGTTTTGCCCCTTAAAGATAAAAAAAAAACAGCTTATGTTTATGAACACCTAGAGGTGAGACTATCTAACGCTGTAGTTTAGATGTAGACTAAGGGTCAGGGTTTTATGACCTTGGACTAATCGCTTAGCTCCTCTGGGCCTTCGTCTTCCCTTCTGTAAAATGGAACTAGTGACAACACCTGTCTCTCATAAAGGACCCACCTCACGTAGTCGTAGTGAGGACCAGAGGGGCCAGGAGTCAGTATCTAGAAGAGTGCCCGGTACACTCAGGATAGGTTAGCTCCCCGCCCCCACCATCATCACCCACCGTCACACCACAGCCGCCATCTCCTTCACCATCATTCTCACCATCTTTGCTTAAGGCCCCAAAAACTCCCAGAAGCTTTGGGCATCATCGGGATTTGAACTTCCATTCTCAGGCCACAGATCCCCATGTTCTAACCCAGCATCTTTCAAGCTTTGTGGACTATGACCCACAGAAAAGCATACCTTGTGCTGAAGAGGTCCAGAGTCCCTGTTTCAGTCAGTCACATCAACGATCTTTGCCTCGCAGTGACCGCTGCGTGGCCCCTGGGACCTGTGCCCTAACTCCTCAGGCTGAAAATTGCTGACGCTAAGTACCCATGAGTTGGCACAGAATGAAGCAGGACATCAACACTGAAGTGTCCACGGCTGCCCGTGGACCTGTCTCTGGGTCCATTTGTTCTCTTTCTGTCAAGAGCATCCCTGAGTCCAGACTCCAAGACCTTGTGGATCCTGTCGATTCCTCTAAAAGCCGAGTCCTTCAGATTCCCACGGAGCACGCTCTTCGGCTACGACTACTGCACACTGTGTGCTAGGCACCACTTTGAAAGTTCTCAAAATTATTTTCTAAGGCATCCTTACTACCCCTACTTACAGGAAAGATGGGGAAGCCTAGGGCTGGGGCTGAGAAATGTGTCCAAGGTGATGGCTTCTCTGCTTGGTGGACCCAAGCTTTTAACCTCTGCTTCCCAAGGCATGAGAAAATACACTTGAACAGTATGAAATATGCTGGCATTAATATCAAAATTACACATTGCCATTTCCAGAGTTGTTCTAATCAAAGTAAAATTTTAAAAATTGACCATGTCCCAGGGTCTGATTTTATCTTCCCAGGAGTTTCTTCTATAAGCACCAAGTACTTCTGATCTGGGCACTGAAGGCAGGGAGGTGTTTTTCTGTCATTGCAAGAGAAAGAGAAGGAAAGATAATTTTTTCTCCCTCAAGACACTGCCTGTGAGAAGCCAGCATTGTGGTACAGAGAAAGGCTAAAAATGGCACATTTTTAGGGAGGCTGAGGTTCTAAAAGGGGAGAAACCTGCTCAGAAGTAGGTAGTGGTCAGTGGCACTCCTGGTTTCCTGTGGCATAGGTACCCAGAACAAAGGCAAGAGCAATGGTAAAAGAGGTAACGGTGTTGCCGCCCCAGTAGGGGCGGGAAGGATGTGACTGGGCAGGTATTGCAGGGCTGTCTGAACACCCTTTGAAAGGTCACTGTTGGGGTTTACAACAGCCAACAACTGGAAAAATGAAAACATCTTAGCAGAGGAAAATTCCCAGGCAAATTTTGCTGTGCCCATAGGTTAGGATGTCACACAGGATATTACAAATTGCACGTGTGAATATGCAACTCAACCCATAGTCAGACGAAGGCAAATCAGGACACAGGATGAGCCCACCCC
Source organism: Myocastor coypus (assembly GCA_004027025.1). Lineage (NCBI taxonomy): Eukaryota > Metazoa > Chordata > Mammalia > Rodentia > Myocastoridae > Myocastor > Myocastor coypus. Next base: position 89,674 of record PVJA010001496.1, on the reverse strand, counting down.
AATGCCAAGCCTTTGCAAGTGTGACCACACAGGGGGCATCAAAGCCACATTGACCACAGTGGAGTCTGTAACTTAGAAAGTCAAGCTCTCTCAAGGTGAAATAGTGATCTGGTGGCAGCGGCCAGCCCGGTGGTCTCCAGGAGCCACTCTGCCTTATCCAGTGGCTCTGTGCTCTTCCAGCACCCCTGGAGAACCCACCTGTCTCTTCTGTGGCGCTGAAGCTGAGGCGATTTGATGAAAGGCAGAAGCACCAGTTTCCTAACCACACATGACCACGGCAAGCCGTGCTGGCATTGTTCCGCTGGGAGCCTGCTGACTTTACCTCCCAGGCAGAGCTCATTAGGGCACCTTCCCAGGCCAGCGGCCACCTTCAGGTGCTACCTAATGATAGGGTGATTACTTAATGATAGCTCATTCTCCTCCCAGTGGCTCCTTGTCCACATGGAGAAGGGTTCCCACCTTCCCCAACACTTAGGCAACCTACACATGACGCAGCACCTGCCCAGGCTAGCCGATTAAAGGGAAGGATGACTCAGCAGATAAACAGCCCTGCCAGCCTCCGGCAGGCTCCATCAGCACACGAAAATATCTCTGGGTGCAGAACTGCCCCCCCAACCGCCCCAAGGCAGTCTGGACCCTTAGATTGTAGGCTTGGTTCAGGGCTCAGGGCTTAAGCATCAACTGTAGAGACACTGGAGAGGGTGTAAGATAGTGTAAAATCCCTGGATAAAATTCTCACAAATATGCTCCAGGGGAGGAGGTTTCCAGGGCTTGGGAAAGCAAAGGCTCTGCGGAAACATTCTATGAAAAATCATCATGGAAAGAAGTTATGTGGGCTGACTAGAGGTGGTAGGCAAAGGATTTATAGGGCCACAGACAGGATCCCTCAGGCAGGGCTTGAGGGAGAACCTACAGGCAGTAGCCACCATGCCATGCGCACAGGTGCCACTGGGCCCCCTTCCACATTCTTTCCGTTCCTCAGGAGAGGGTAACGCCTCTGCCTGAGACAGTCCTTAAAGATTTGGGCTCAAGGACTTATCCTATGCCTGCTAAGGGTTTTTTATAAATTGGGACTAAAAGTAGGGCTGTGGGATCCAGGAAGCCCAGGCATCCTGGGCTGAGTGCCCTTATACCCTTTATTTATTTATTTTAAGAATTATTTATTTATTTATTTATTTATTTTTTCTTGTTTGAGAACCTTTTTTTTTTAAACCTTTGTTTGTTTATTCACTCATTTTCATGGCTGGCTCAGCCTGCCCCAAGGGCAGGGCTGGCAGCATGTGGTGCCAGGGATCAAACCGCGGTCCCTGAAGCCACCCAAGCTTTCCCAAGCAGGGGCTTGAGACCACTGAGCCATCCCACCAGGACCCCTTTGTACCCTTTAACACTTCTCCATCTCAGTTTCCCTGTCTGTGAAATGGGGACAGCCATAACCAGTATCTCGTGGGATTGCTGGGAGAAATCAATCAGTTTTTCTCATGCGCAACACTTAAGATAATACTATTTGTTTTTTTGCAGGACTGGGGCTCAAACTTGGGACCTTGCATTTGCCAGGCAGGCACTTATGCCACTGAGCTATTAAAATAGTACTAGCCCATAGGAAGAGTTCCATATAGGGCAGCTACTGTTACTTCCGTGACTTTCCTCTATTTATGGAAATAATCATGTTCCCTGTGGACTTCAGTAATGACTAAAATGTAATACAAACCAAAATTATCCGGAAGGCCTTTGGTCATCTCTGGGAATTCGTAACCAAAGGAGAAACACTACTATTAAAGGTAAGTTTTCCTTCCACGAGGTGACGCTCTCTGGTGATTCAGACTGCATCACCCATGTCTCAAGACCCCATCCTCTGTGACTCATGGGGTCGCCAAAGATCTGTGGTGCTGACTGTACTGTGTATGCGGACTCAACTCATCCCTGTTTATCACGTTCTTCTACACGGTCCACATCTCTCTCTCTTTTGTTAAAGAAAAAGTGCCTTAGCTTTAGCCCTTGTGTGTGTCTAACAGTGCGCATGATCTTACGTCACTTTTAGAAGCACGCAGCAAGTTGCCCCAGAGACATAGGCCTCTCCTTCCATGATTTCTACAGTATTCTGCTGCCTCCTCAGTGGGCTCAGGTAGGTATCTTTCCCAGCTCTGGTTCAGAATACAGACAGACAGCATTCTGTGAAGATTTCAGAGATGCTTCCCATGGATTACAAAGGCCCCCAGTTGCCGGGGTACAGATCTCCAGGACAGAGTAGTGACTTGGGATTTCCCAAGTTAAACATGATGACAATAAAGGAATTCCTATTTCAGATATACCAAGCTCCCAAGGGACAAGATGAGAGACACAAAGAGACAACCAGAGAACAGTCTGTGCAGAAGCAGGGTACTGGGACGGCGGCCTGGGGAGTGGTGACTCAGGTCTGTGAGTCAGCAGTACAGGGAGACTGCGCAAGTGAAGCTGGGAATTTGGTGCCTGTAGCTTCGAAGAGAAGGGAACTGGGGTGAGGAGGTAAAAAATGCTTCCGGACCATGATGAGTAAAAGGAATTACTTGCTCACTGAAAATCTGCTGGGGCACCAGGGATGACTAGAGGGAGCCAGTGATAAATCTCCTTGAGAGGCATGTGCATGAGGAGTGAGACTGTAGGCTTCGTGCTAAGGAGAGGAGCGTGTGCTAGCTCCCCACTGGGGCTGGGGATTCTGAAATAAGAATGTGCACATTCGAGCTTGCAATCCATACTGCCTGGAACGGAACAGATGAAGGGGTCGAGAAGCATGCTGATGACCAGGGTCTAGCCCGCTGGGAGAGAGAAACAGGAGGGCTTGGTGAGGTCAAAACAAACCAAAAAGGAATCAACAGATACAGTGAAATGGAAGAGAAAGGAGAGAACAGAAGCTTCTCTTCAAAGACTCCCAAGGAAGGCCAGCCAGAGAGCTCGGCAGATTAAAGCACGTGATCAGGCAGGTGTAGGGACTGGGGTGTGATCCCCAGCATGCTGCGCTGTCCTCACTCCGCCCCAAGGAGCACTGAGACATTGATTGACAGACACTGGGCGTGTGCACCTCTAATGCCAGTGTTTAGGAGGCTGAAAACAGGAGGATCACTAGTGAGACCCTATACTAAAAACATTAAAAAAAAATCTCATGAAGCATATTAACACTGCAAGTATTCAGAGCAAGGACATTTCCTCCTGCTTAACAGTGATGATGAAAATGCTTACTACTAACAATGCCACTACTTGGAGAAGGCTCACAGGTCCATACAATGGTGTAAGCATCTTATATATTTTTCCATTATATATACATATATATGTGTATATGTATATCTGCTCGCAACAGTTTGATGAGGTAAGGAATCATTCATACCATCCTCTCATTTGATTGGGTAAAAGCCTCACAGGAACAGAAAACAAGAACACGCCTGGGGTGCAGAAGTCCACGTTGCTCCTTGGAGACAAAGGGCCAGCAGGGGCAGCGGCAAAGCTGAGTAGTGCCCCGGCCTTCTGGCTCCTCACGGTTGCTAAGAAAGGAGTGTGGGGCACGTGTCGTACCAGGCAAAGACCTCAGCAGGAGCCTGGCAAAGTAGCACAAGGAGTAAGAAGGTACCACCGAACCCTACCAGTCCACGAATGGATGTGACCTCAGACCAGGCAGGGAAGAGCGTGCTGAAGGGGGAGTGGCTTTTGCCACATAGCAATGCTTCTTCGTCTGAACTTGGGTTGAAGCAGAAGAGGAAACAGGTTAAATTTCTAAAACAGATCTGACGCTTGTATTTTTCTGGAGAGTAAAGCAGTCAGAGATTTATACTGGCTGGGACAGGATAGGAAGCAAAGGATGTGGAAAGAGGAAGAGCTGCAGTGGCGAGCAGGGGAGCTAGCTGCAAGGCCACCCTGCGTCCAGAAGCCAAGAGCGAGAAGCCAGCCCAGGACTTGAAGTAGTTCTCAACAGGGCTATGGAAAGGAAGACAGAGACTGGGATAGGAACAGTGGTAACTCAGTGATACAACTTCTGAAAGTACCCCAGAGGGCTGGGGGTGCAGCTCTGGGTGAGACTGCTTGCCTGTCATGCATGAGGCCTGCGTTTGATTTCCAGCACTGACAAAAACCAAAATGCTAATAAGAAAGGATGTTGGACAAATCTGATGGGGGCCCAGGAAAGGGGCCCGGCACAGAGATGATGCGTGAAACGATGCAGAGAAGGCCCAGCCAGGAACACCTGGTGTGCTAGGATTTAATTAAGGATAGGTGGCCTGGATCTGCATGAAGGCGAGCCGTGTCTAACAAACCTGATTTATCGAGGAAGTAACAAGAAAACTCTGTGGGGTTTGGAGATATGGGGATGAGAAAAGCTCCTGACCCAGTACTGAAGAAGCGTGGTACGCTGCGGTGGTGTAGCTGGCGGGGCAGTGGGAAACACTGTGAGCCACCGGAAACGGAAACGCAGTCAGGGACCCAGGGGCCTGGAGGAGCAGCAGGAGAGCACGGAAATGCTCTTCAGAAACAAAGACTGTGCCCCTGAGGTGCTGACAGGTGAGACCTGTGGAGCCCACTTGGTCTGTGGGTTCCCAGCCCCAAGAGTGGGCAGGGCCAGCCAGGACTCCCAGCTGCCCCTGGGAGGGAGACCGGATTCCCCAGCCAGAGAGGGGACCAGTTTGGGATGTTTTTAGCAGACTGCCTGAGCAGGTGAGGCGGCTGGCTTGTGTAGAACTGCCTGGTCCAACTGGTAAGAAAGTTGTTATGTTCCAAAGGAGGTCCAAAGGCTTGGTGTCTGCATGTCCCTCTGGTGGCCAGGTGGGCCTCCAGCCAGCTCCGAGGATGGCCTCAGTGCAACAGAGCTCCCACCCCTGCAAACCTGAGACCACTTACCACATCATCTCGGTCTTCCCATTCCACCTCGGAGAGGTCAACACTGCTGTAGTTAGGTTTCCTTCGCTTTTTTCCTTCTTCATACTGACATCAGATAGAAGAGAAAGACAAGGGGACAAAAAAGTTCATGAAAGCATCAGCCAGGGAAACCTCCATCCTCTCTAGTCCTGGGCACTATGAGAAGATGCCCAGGGTGACAGTGACAGGCGCATCCAGGCTATGTAACAGAAACCTTTGCTCCAAGCTGGGGGCTGTGAAAAACTGTATCGTTACGTCAGATAGTTTTCCCAGTGAGTGACCTTTTCGGTTTCCTGAAATGCCAGAAGCAGAGGAAAGCTCTTTCTCCTGCTGGAAGAGCTGGAGATGGTGCCCATGTGTGTGACAGGTACCAGAACTCGAAAGCCACCCTTCGGGACGCAGGTGACAGCTTCTCGTGTATGTTTATGGTAATCAAATCCTACCACCTGTGCTAAAAGCCCTTTAATCTCAAACCTTCTCTCTTGCTTGGCTGGGGAAGAAAGAATCCATCTCCACTACTGATGATGGGCAGAGCGTCCTGATAAATTTCTGCAGCTGCGCATGGCCTCTGTGCGGCGCCACTGACAGGCCACAGCACCACGCTAACCATGGCTGCTTCCCCTGGAGTAGCTGTGGGCGCCGGCCAGATTGACCAGAGACATCAGGGCATTTTTCTACAAAAGCTGATGAGACCATGAATAACTGGGGAAGTGGTTTTGGTTTCCTGCCTAAATCCTTGGCATTAAGTCACCCTGCAAGACTCCCATTTTATGGACTGGGCATTCTTATGTCTGGATGTTCATGCATATCAAGGCTTTTCATGCTGGTTGTTGGGGTGTTTATACGATAGGGAAGTCTGCCCTCTGCTGCAGGCTAAGGATAAGCAATCTCTATAGAAGTTTAGAGAAGAAGATTCATAATACATTGCATGGTAAGTAACACTCTAAGTGGGACGCAGGACCAGTCTACGTGTTTTCAGATCCCAGAACCACAAGCTGCTCCTTTGGTTGTTGGAGATGCAGGTGCTGAGGGCACCCTGGGCACAAAGGGAAACATCATGCCATGATGTGGAAGAAAACAAGTCTAACCTGGCCCCCGGTGGCTTCTAGGTCACAGCGGCTAAAAGAGCAGATTTTGTGGCATTGCAGTATCAAATGGACTTGGGTGGGTTTTTTTTTTGTTTTGCTTTTTTTTTGTTTTTTTTTTTGTTTTTTCCCCAGAGCACTTTTCCTCCCTGCCAACTGCATTTTTAGAGACTCTCACTGTCCTCCTCCCCACACAGGCACTGTCCTCCTGCCCTGCCTGGCTTCAGGAGGCTCGCAGGACCACAGCCCTGGGTTTCCACTCTCTTCTTTCCAATTAATGGAGGTGCATGGCTGCTACTAGGAAATGAGATCCACTCCGGAGGAAGAGAAAGGCAGAGAGTTGGCTGGCTCAGAAGTCACTGGAAGTTGTAGCAAGTTAACACTCAGGTCCTAGTACGAAGAGTTCCTGTGTGCGCAGAAGCTCTGACCCTGGGAAAATTGGGCTTACTCGGAGCAGGAAGAACAGGGATGAGGTCTGCGGGAGATGGTGCCACACACAAAAGTGACAGAGGGAGCCGGCCATCAGATGCTAACACTCAGGCCGACTCCTGGGGGGGGGGGGGATCAGAGACTAAGAGCCACTCAGGGCTGCTGCTACATGTACCAAAAGCTCCTAACTCCCATTTTAGGATCAACCGTTTCTAGGGGCTATGAGGCACCTGAGAAATTCATGCAGCCTGGATCTTGAACTTTAAAGGCAGAACTTTAGGGAAAGTGCAGCCAGTTTGAGGAGACAGAACTGCCTAGCCTCTGGGTTTGAGCCCAGCAGTACCAAAGGAAGAACTGTTACAACTTTTTTGGTCACCTGCTGCTGGGTCTGAATGAGGCAGGCAGGCAGGCAGGCAGGCAGGCAGGCAGTCAGTCAGGCAGTCAGGCAGGCAGGCAGGCAGGCAGGCAGGCAGGCAGGCAGGCAGGCAGGCAGGCAGGCAGGCAGTCAGTCAGGCAGGCAGGCAGTCTAGTCAGGCAGGCAGGCAGGCAGAAGTGATTTTTCCTTTAGTCACTTGCACGTGTTCCTTCATTTTTTCAACATGCTTTCATTTGTTGGATACCTATACCTCAAAGCACTAAAGATACAGTCCCTTAAACAGCTTTCTGTTCTTTCTCAAGGACTTACCTGCAGTATCCTATCCTTAATTCTGTTTTGGATCATGCATATTGGAAAACAGGCTTTAAATAACAAGTGAAATAACTGTCCAAACTGCTAAGCTCCATGTGATTTCAACCACTATTAAAGAAAATGAAATATATCTTGGCTGGCCAGATAGCCCAGCCAACTAGAGTATCTGTTTAGGCAGAGGCAGGCACTGGGATTCGATCCCTGGCATGCTGTGTGGGACCTGTCCCTGGGCACACTGAGACTGTGATTGAAACTGGGTATGGTGGTACGTGTCTATAATACCAGCACTTGGGAGACTGAAAACAGGCGGGTCACTATGAGTCCAATCTGTGTAGTGTGACCCCGTAGACCCTGCAGACCCTGTCCTAAATACATAAAAAATAAAATAAATAAAAAACAAAAACATCTCAAGGTCCAAGGTACCAGTTTGCCTTCATTTTCAGGGAAACTATCCACATGTTTTTGAAAGAAGAGAGGAGCACTGTAGCCCTGCCACTTCATGTGTCCTGAGTCCCACGGCACATGCCACTAGCAGTAAGGGCTCTGGCTGCTTCAAGCTTCCTCACTCCGTTGCGAGGTGGAAGGAAGAGCAGTACTGCCCCAGCAAAGGCAGGTCGTGAGGGTACAACGGGACACTGCACGTAGAAGGGCATCACAGTCCCAGAGAGAGTAAGCTCCTAGCATGCTGCCATCATGGCTGAGAGCCACGCACTTCTTGAGAGGACACAGGGTCTCTGCCCAGAAGCGGTGAGTATCTTTCTTTGAAGGAAGGAGGACATTCGATAATAATTCTACAGATCACCATTCGGCACGTCCTGGGCATCTGTGGAGGTGCAAGTGCCTGTCATGCCTGAGCGCGCATCTCCTCCTCGTGTGTGGTGTGTGTATTGTAAGCTGGGACTTAGACCTCCCCTGGGAGAGAAATTCACAGCTGCGCTGAAGCATCGAGGCCTTTTAGATGGCATTTAGCAAAGGGGGGGTCGGGTCGCTTTCTCACTACTCCTGAATGCCTTTCCTCTTTTTTCGTTTTGCAAGCACTCAATATACGCAGTATATTACACTAAAGAACATTCAAAAATGTAGAGCAATTACAGAGTGAGGGAATAAAAGATCTCCCAGCCTATGGGCCCATCAACTTCTATGTCCTGGCAACTGTCTCTGACTTAATTCCACGAACAGAAACAAGAGCAAAGGGGGCTCCTTCTGCAGCTTCCTTTTGGGAATGCCCTTCTAGTCTGCTCAACAAGTATACACAACTGGTCAGGAATTCTTCTCCAACATCCTCATGAATAGCTGGGAGGCTCCTGAATATGAATAAGAATGTATCAGAGTAATGAAAGGTAAGAAAAGTAATCAGGGTAAGAAAAAAAGTCAGCGGATGCTGCTTAAATAAAAAAGGTCAAGGACTGTGAGCTAGCGAACTGCAGCATACTGACCCCAAGTACTCCTTCCTTCACCTTTTTCTCCTTAAGAAAGCTAGAAGGTAGCGCTCCATTTGAAAGGCTCCTATGCTATAGACAGGCACAGACCATTCTTCACCCTGCCCTTGGTAAACACTTCGGTTTTCCTGCAGCAAAGTGCTTGAGCTCTACTCTTAGTAAGTATTCTAGGGAGACGATGGCTGCCTGGGTCAGAGATGGCCATGCAGCTGCAGATGTAGGAGAGGGCCACGTCACTGCAGGACACAGGGGTTCATTCAGAGCAGGCATGTAGCCCAGGCCAGTGGTGCTGAACCTATGGGGTACGTACCACAGCCCACCCTCTGTTACCACTGAAAGCTCAGCAAGGCTTAGCATCACTGGCCTAGGCCAACCCCAGTGCTATTTGAGGGCCTAGACCCGGGATGTTCGTCTGGATTGGTCTGCATAAGGGACTCTCTATCCACTAGCACTGGTGAGATTGAGGTTAGAGTACCTCGTGCCGTCTCTGTCACTTCTCGGAGTCTCCATGACAACCAAGCCAGGGCAGAGAAAGTGAAGACCATGTATGCGAGAGTGTCCTGGACCCACAGCGCACATACCAGATCGAAGCTGAGCCCCAAATCACCCCAGTGACAGGTGTCTTGGGGACTCAGTCCATCCTCCCCACAGTATTGTTACCTCTCTTTCCTTTTTTGAAAGATCATTTCAAAGATGGGTTGGCTTTCAAGCACCAAGTAGCCAGGAGAGTTCTAAACTGTGTCCATGTAACATCTTCATTTTTAAAGTTGTAAATGAATGACTTTTAAAATGTATTTTAGATGAAGTGCCACAAAATCAGGTGCTTTGGTGACTACATGGGGTACCCTGTTTATGAAATGCCTCACCACTCCAAAAGGCCCTACTGTGAAGAGAACAGATCTCCTCTGGTCTGCCCAGCCACATGTGGCAGAAGGAGAAGAGCTAAGCCCTTGAATCTTCACATCTCCATCCCCAGGCCAGCTGTCCCCTCTCACATTCAGCTTTGGTGTGGGATAAATCCCAGGTCCCCCAGCTCCACGACTTCTCATCTGTGTAAGGAGCTCCTTATGGGGCTGCAGCATTGTGTATGGCAATTGTTAGTGTATCCGTAATCTGTAACTTCCTTTGAAAATGTGATTAACGAATTGCAAATGGTTTCCAAGGGTTTATACACAGACTCTGAGAGCCACAGGTAGGTTTTTTTTTTTTTTTTTTTTTTTTTTAGTTTTGGTGCCTGTTTTATGTAAAAAATGTGGAGAGGGAGAATTTAATAAGGAAAGATATTCTGTGCTAAGAAAGACTTCGAGGTGGAGTTTCAAATAAAGGCCAGATGCAGGAAACAGGGAGCACACAGACAAATCTGCAGCCCTGGAGGACGCAGCGTGAAGGCACCTACCTACATGAAGAGCAAGTGGGGAGCAGAGGGTGCCTGCCTGAAGCCCAGATATTTGGGGTGGTATTTAACTGTCTGGATTGGAACATCCTTTTGTGTCCCCTGCAGACACGCTCTGGAAGCACAATGAAGTGGGCCAAGGTGATGGTCGCATTGACTTAAATGCCATAGGGAGAGGCCTATGGAACCCTCTGCTTACATCCGCACAGCCCCTATGGGACATGTACAACTACAGCCACTTCCTGCTGCCAATGGAGAGGAAGGGGATGAGGGTGGAAGACCCAGGCTGCAGAGGGACAGACCTTGCCCGGCACAATGCTGGCCTGAGGGGGAACACAGCCAAGGCCAGAGACACCAGACAGATGGTCTGGCAGACGACCATGGGCTGCGGCCATGGAGGCCTTGCCCGCCTCCTCCTCGGGCTTTCCCGGCCTCCTCTCCTCCCTGGGACTGGGAGACCACCTAAGAAGAAACATAGCCTCCTCTCCTGTGCACACAGCAATTGGCCCAGTGGCCACTGTGCACAGCTTTCTTTCTCTCACTCATCTGCTTGTCAGCTGCTCCCCTCTGCACCCCTAAATCCCGCTGGACACCTAATACTGGTTAGACACTGCACCAGCTACACGCAAACCTTCAGAAGGTACAGAGGAGCTGCCTGGGAAAGACAGGCTCCTACTCTTAAGCCCCTGGTCACAATTCACAACCAGTGAATCAGGAAAGATCAAGAGAGACCACGTAAAAGAGTAGTTAAAAGCTAGGACCCTGCGTTCAGACCTGAATTCTAATCACGCTTACAGGCTGCTGCTGGCTTCAGGGCTAGCTGTGCACCTCTGATCTCCATTTTCCTCAGCCACAAGATACGACAAGCTCTCAGCCTACAGATCTAGAGAAGCAAGTGAGAAGGAGTGAGGTTTGAGCAACAGAACTGGGGATATCACAGAGCCTAACGACCATGGCTGGAAAATTGGACCCTGTAGTTGCCCCAGTGACTGCTGGTACATCCTCCCTGACTTACGAGATGTGGCAGTCCCTAGTCACAGAGGTGGTCCTGAGGGAGTGTGTTCTACCTTGGTAAAACGGTTCTGAATAGAACTGCTAGTCAATGACCCTTGCCCTTTTTTTCCTCGTGGTACTGAGGATTGAACTAAAAGGTCTCGCATTGAACTTATCCCCAGACCTATTTTTTTTTATATAGAAATGGAGTTTTGCGAAGGGCTCCAGGGCTTAAAATCCTGACACCCCCACCTCAGCCTCTCAGAGCGCTAGGCTTCTACAGGCCTCTCAAGCTGGCTTTCAGACCTCCTGTTTTCAAGAACAAGGTGAAGGCCAGGCAGGCCCGGGGCACAGTTGATCTCCTTTCCCTGGAATATGACAGCTGGGATCTATACTACTGGTGGTCAATAAATATCTCCCCTTGGTGGACAGATTCAGAGGAGGTGACCCTGGAGGAAAGAAATCCCCTGGTCTTTGTAAGACTTTGCTCTCTTGGGAACTCAGCAGCAGGGACCACAGGGCTCACAATTAAATGGCTTTAGCTGTTGGTTCTGCTTAATTTTTTTTTTTTTTCTGACTATCTATGTAGTAAGAGTTTCTAGCAGAAATTTCAGGGAAATGATGAAGAGTACAAAAGAATTGACAGGATGTTGGCCTTACTTCCATGATGCTGGGATCACTGCCTGACGTTCTGCTACCTCTCCCTGGAAGCAAAAACAGAAGCACTTCGAAGCTGTTACTGTGTTGTGTTCAGAGTTCACTGTTCTCCCAAAGGAGTTTATAAAATGTAGCAACCGATCGGTTCCACTTTCCAAATGATGGCCTCTAGAGCAGTGAGTGAAGACCACCCTCACCCCACTCCCCTGCCCCACCCCTGCTACATTGCCTGTCTTTGTTTCCTATCATTCACCTTGTGGCAGGAGGCACTGCAAATATTTTGTTTAATTCCCACAACTCCAATTGAAGGAGAAGCATCTCACAGGCAGGAGAACGCTGAGACTGGGCACAGTAGGTGGCTCACAGGCCGCAGAATTGAGTCCCACCAACTCTGCCTAGTTCCTGAGCCTCCCTCGAGGTGGTTCCATCCTTACCAAGACTGGTTGTGAGCTCAGTGGCCATCATCACCAGACTGGATGTGGTAGGGGAGGGCGATTAGCAGTCACAGAGCCATGCTGGAAGTCAAATCCCAGCAGCTACTTATGCCTCTAGAAACAGCCAATTCATTTGGGATATAATGAGCAGTGGTAGGTGCCTGAATAAATTTCACAGCATGAGAGATGACCCAGACTGAGGCACTGGACGGAATTAAATTAGACACCCTGCAACTATTGGGCAACACCTTACCATATTTCCTCAGGGTCCCTCTTGGTACCTGAGCATATCAATTTAGCTCTGATTTCTACCAACATTAGGTTGACTCTTTGGATTATGTGACCGCAACAGCCCAGACTTCTCCAGACGAGACATGTATACGGATGACGCAAACATAATGCCAAGAAAGAAATCCTGATGACGGTGCATATATTTGAGATGCAATCCTACATGTCACGGGGACAGCAGGAGTCCAGGCACACCACAGGGAAACAGAACTATGAGGGTGTGCCCACAACCCGCAGCCAGGGAATGCTGGGAGAAGTAGCAGGGCATGTCCGGACAGCAGCCTTTTCTTTGTTCTAAGAGGTGTGATGCACTTACTAATGTGTTTAAGTATCTCAAAGATGAAAAGCTCTACATGTTCTCCCCCCTGTAGGATTACAAAATTCTTTTGATTGCTGTAAAATAAAAACAATTTAGGTGTAAAAAAAAAAAAAAACAAAAAAAACCCCAAAAAAAACAATTAACAGGCTGCTTTGAAAATCCAAATGACCTTATCTTAATCAGAGGTCTCCGAGTAGCCAAGCGGCAGTGAGCCATGCATCGTGTGTGGGGAGAAAGTGGCAGAGCCCTGCCACTGTTTTATGGGTCAAACGCTGCTTTAACTGGACCATGGCTGATTTCAACTCTAGTTCTCAAGAAGTTAGTGGTGAACTAATCACGGAAATTAAAATTTTACTGAGAAATTGGCACCGGAGGAACCTTTTGCGCCAGCTCTGGGGACAGAAGATAGGGACTGGAGAGGCAGAGAATAGAGAACACGAGAGAGGCAACCTCTGAAACAGATGCACAGTGGCAGCTGAAGGACACCGCTTCTGATGAATCTGGGCACTTGGAGATAAAACCCAGTCAGCAGCTCCTGGATAAAAGTTCAGGGGCAAGACAGACTTCAGAATGAATTACCAACTTTCCAATAGTCCCTGGGCATGGGTGTGCGCTTAACTCCGTAGCCAATTTCATATTAGTCTTCAGACACCACTGTGTCGTTAAGAGATAACATCTAGGGTAACAGAAAGCCTCTCTCATTTGCAAGTTTATCTGTGATATCTGCCAGGCAACTTTAAGGAAAAAAAGTACAGAACTTTAGTGGACATTACTATACCGTAGAGCAGTGGTTCTCAGCCTTTCTAATGCCGTGATCCTGCAATACAGTTCCACATGTTGCGGTGACCCCAAACCACAAAATAATTTTGGTGGCTACTTTAAAACTGTAATTTTGCTAGTTATGTAATAAATAACATTTTCCAATGGTTTTAGGTGACCCTCGCCGGGGTCGCGACCGACAGGTTGAGAACTGCTGATGTGGAGTTTACTAGATAAGAAGACTCCAGGATAGGTGCTACGGTCTAACTTGGAAATGCAGTACAATCCGACATGGCAAATGGATTCTAGTTTTGAAACTGAAAAAGATGACAAATTTCCTCATTCATTGAAATCAGAAAGCAGCATCCACCAGCTCAGCTCTGGGTTGCTGGGAGTGACCATCTTCGGTCTGTCTCCCAGATTCCCAAAGCCTTCCTCTGGCTCAACGAGGGGGAAGAAGGCTCTACTGTCGGGTAATGGTGGTCAACACTGAAGGAGAGAGCCCTCAACCTCCGGGTTTCTTTGCATGCTAATGACATAAGTGGCAGCTAAATCTGAAGTGCAGTGACAGAGGAATGCTGAGAAGAAGAAAGCAATCCCTCCTGCCAAACCCACTGCCATATCAGATGGATGCCAGTGACAGTAGCAGCCAAGGTCAGGATGCCACACCGCTGTCCGATGAGTGAGTGTGTGTGGTGTGGTGCGTGTGTGTGCATGTGTGTGTACAGGTGATTTTCTTGAGGAAGTTGCTTGGCATGACAGCTTGACTTTAATTTGCTTTGCCTGCTAAATTGTGAAAGACATTTTCAAAGGAAGAGAAAAGATGAAGGAATCCACTTTGTGGTCACCTTCTCCATGAAAATTCCCGGACCTTTCCAGTTAATCTCTCCTTCCCCATTTCCGCTGGTCCTTATTCTTCACTGCCCTGAGAATACAGCTGTTGACAGTATGGACACCCACGTGGCCATCCTTAACAACATATGCTTCCTGCCCTAGCTATGTCCTGACCGCCAAAGAGAGCAAATCCTTCCCCATCATTGGTCTGTGCAATCTACTGGACTGATGACTTAGCCAAATATTTAGTTTTGTCTTTGTGTGGGTGTGAGATTCCCCCAATCAGAGTGATGTATTCTTTTAAAAATGCTCTGGATGTGCAGTGGTCTGAAGAAGCCCGGAGGACTTCTGATGCGAATCGTGACTCACAGGAAAACCCAACATCCCCTGCAGTGTTGGCTGGGTTCTCTCAGCCAGCTCTCTGCGTGTGACCATGGAAATATGGCCAGGGGCTACACTGGGTGATTGTAATCAGGAAGAAGGCCAGTGATCCAGCCCAGGTCTATCATTCTACCACATTTGCTGGCCGCTTCTACCCTCCAAGCATCTTGGAAGTGAATCACAGCAGCCTTGCTGCCAGCCTCGTGCCAGCTACTATGGTACCACTCCCTGGGATAAGGGCAAGTATCCTCAGCACCGACCCTTCCTGGATGCTACCCACTCCTGCCACTCTCCTGGGCCTGGCCAGAGAGGTTCTTCTATAACAGATCTTGAACCATATCCTCATGAACACGCATGTCCTATAGGATCCTATCCAACATTCCAGCATTGTGAAGTCCCCTCCCATGCCCTCGGCGTGCCTACCTCTTCCATGTCCTTCCTGAGTCTGTTCTCCTTAGCTAAACTGAACTGACTGCTGAAAATGGCAGAGGCACTCTCACCTTCCCGCCTCTCCACACACTACCCCCCCTTGCTCCTGACACCCTTTGTCCCAATTCAGAGTCCAACAGCAAATCCTCTGACCTCTCTGGACTCTGCCAAGGGGTCAGCTCCTCTCCAAGATCTGTGGCACCCTGCTCAGGCTGAGCCACTATGGGGTCAATTCAAGTCCTTCCCATCTGCTCCTGAGCCTTCCCGGTAGCTTCACCTCCACTCCGCACTGCACAGTACGTGCTTATCTTGCTACTGATCCTGAGCATCTCAAAGGAAAACAGTTATTTCTAGCTCATCACTGGGTGTCAGAGCCTAGAATGGCACCCAGCAAAAAGTAGGTTCCCCGTGAACAGGAGACGAAGGGATCGATGAACGAATCTGTATACACATCCATTTCATATAGGTGACGGTGCCCCTCGCCTGCGTCAAGTATTTTCTGAGCATTGGCTCACTGACTTCTCACCCAAGCCCCTGCAGTAGGCCCTGGGTCTGGCCTCACTTTTCAGTGGCAGAAACTGAGGATAGAGAAGTTGAGTATGGGCAGATGGTGACAGAACTGAGGCTTGATCCAGATCTCAGGCCTCAGAGACACCCACTGACTGCTGGCCGGTACCTCTCTGAGATGAGCCCTCAAGATGCAGTGAAAGGGGAACCGGGAAAGGGACCAAGAGCCATTCTTCCGGTCCCTAGAAGTTACCAGAGCTGGGTTGCACACGACCAAGTCTCAAAGGAATCTTTTCCTTAAAACTACAGGACACACATTTATATTTTCATTTGGCCCTGAGTAAGAAAGGACTTTATTTAACAACAGTCTGAGGCACACGCTGATGAGACCTAGCTGCAACAACGTCTCCCAATCACTTCTACATTTTCTTGGAGGACAGCTGGAACTGCAACAGATATCTTCTGAGAAAATCCAAATATTATAGCTGGGTTTACATTCAGGATATGATGCCAAAGTCCCTACTTCTCCTTCCTGGGGAGAAGTGACAGCACTTGATGATACTGTAGTTTTTTGTCCCCCAAGTAATAAATGTTTCAGTCTGCTTTCCTGTCCCCTTCATCTTTATACTTTCCATCTACAAGAATCTCAGCTCAGCTCACTGGGCATCCTCCTCTGCTTAAGCACTGACCCTCCACGCCAAGACTGTCTCAATTGAAAGGTTATTCTGTATTATTTAGAATAAGTGTGCATATACTTGTCTTCCTTCTGGCTGATGGTCTACATGTGTTTCTTGAAGGATCTGGCTTCTCCTCATGAACAGTGTACCTTGTTTGGGTGGATTTGGGTTTTTTCGTCACTGGATCCAAGTAGAAGCTGCTACAGCTATGCAAAATGTCCCCTAGTCTTGTACTCGAAAGCCTCCCCACCCTTCCAAGGCAAGACAGGCATGGAAAGCACCGGTTCTGAGAACTGACCCAGAGCCTTCAGAGCTGGAGGTAGCAGGTCAGCTCCTCTGAGGTTTTTGTGCCTGGGGAAGGTGGAAGATGGACGTAGTAACCACTGCATTGGAAACCTCCGCTGTAGGACAGGAAAATACCACCAGCTACAGTCTCGTCATGCCTCCTACTGGGCCGAAGAAGTCCCTGGGGGAACAACAGAGCAAGACTATCCCAAGGAGAAAGGGGCCAAGCCAGGCTGAGGAGAGTATTCCGTGCCTTGGCCAGTGGCTTGGCCAAATTTCTTTCTTTCTTCAGTAATCTGAATGTCTTTCTTGTCTCAGTAATTTGTTTTGCTATTTTCTCTTGCCTGGTAAACATCCACAGGAAATGTGGAAATGGACCTGAAGATGCCTTCGGAAATCTCTTTTCTTCTCACATGATTAATGAAAGTTGACCAAAGAGAACAATGGTGAACACACAGCCCTCGGGGAGGTTCAATGGCCAGTCCTGTGGCATGACAGCAAGCAAATTACTCTGCCAAAGAGCCCAGGGTCTCAACATTTTTATTTGCATTCTTTGGGTCTTTATCATTTAGGATTATGTAAAAATGACAGCTGCTTATAATTATTTAGGGGTTTGAACTGGAATAATTAAAAACATCTGCCTTTATCTTACTGCTACCAGACTTAACCCTGCAAGGTTGGGTCTACTGAACTTCAAAGAAGGAAGCAAGAAATAAAAGAAAACGCCACACATTACTAACAAATTTCTAGTGATTCATTTGAATGTATAACCAGTTATTCCAACAACCTTCAAACTCTTCATTATCTTTCAAATGTATATAATTTGGGGCTGCTAATTAGATAGCAATTTAATGTGCTCATGGGGATTCAGATGCAAGGTTTTTCTAAAATGTAAGCTCTGAGGAATAATCATTGGCGTTCAGATGATTGAATTCTTCAGTTATTCAAATGAGCAGAGGCATTCTCACAGCCTCGATCATTTGAATATTCTGCAGTCAGACCCAGCTGGAGGGTTTTAGAGGGCTCCTCAGGGAGGGAGGGTAAGGCTAGGTTATCACCCAGGCTGTGGCCATCCCCCCCACCCCCCCGACACAAGGTGGGCTCCTTTGGGAAAGTTTAAAACCACTTAAGCAGCTCAGCTGGCTCCTCTCAGGGGCAGATGGCTCTGTTTCCTATCTCAAGGAGGAGCAAGTGTTTCTGGAATCTGCAGTTAGGAAAGCCCTAATGCTGGCTTCGCAGGCTGCCTGCTATTGTCCGGGCAGTTAACATTTTAATTAGTAACTCCCCCAACTGGCTGCTACAGAGGGAGGAGTGAGGATTTCACTCTGCCTTGGGCTTCTACTTCCTGCATGTTCCTACCCCCATTGCAATGGTCTCTCAAATTATATAAAGATGTGCATTGCATGGAGAAAAGCAATTGATCTGTGAGGTGACGCCAGGCCCTGATAGAAGCCAGCTCTCACGTCTCAGCCTCACAGGACGGTCAGGGTTTGCATTCCTGAGCTCGGGCTAGTAGCTAGCAGCTGACGCTCATTTCCCCCACAGGGAGAAAGAGGTGCAGACAAATCTATAGGAATTTTTAAGAGATCATTATTCAACACATTGCCTGTAATTACATTTTGATGAGCTTTTTATTGCTAATTCATCATCCAAGATGGGGCACTCTAGATATGAAAGTAATCTAGCAAAACAAAGGTCAGGATGCGTCCAGTGAAAAGCCAAATTCTTTTCCTCATCAAGTCCTTTCACCAAAGAATCCTCTCTGAACAAGTCTCCTTCCAGTGCCTACTCGGGCTTATTTGGCGGCATCTAGCCGGGGCTCCCTCAGTCCCCCAGGACAAAAGTGACCCCTCAGAGCCCAGGAAAAGGCATGCACAGGGGCCTGAAATAGAAGAGAAACTGTGGGGTCTGTGTGAACCTGCAGGGGAGAACTCTCACAGCTCCATTGGTGCAAAGTGCTATTAATCCCATGCTGAAGACTCGTACCTCAGTCCAAGGTTTCGACCCAAGAGGCGTTCCCAGAAGATGCCTGCAGGGACACGGCCACATGACTCAGTGACGGCAAGGCAGCAAACACAGGGTGAATCAACAACCAACCCTGTTACCTCTGCGAGCAGCTGGAGCTGCGGGCCCCCTGGGGCATCCCGAAGCCAGCTTGGCACACGCACCTCAAAGCTGTCCCACCGGACTAGTGACAGTTCTCACCAGTATCCAGTGGTGCATCTGCCCTGCCACAAGCCTGGGCAGAGTGGGCTGTCGAAAGGAAGCCTTCCTTGGGGTGCCAGCAGCTGTGAGCCAAACAGCACAGGTGTGGACAGTAAGATTCAGTGGAACTCATTAGCAGGGCTGGGCTCACCAAGTGCACCATGGAGTAGAAATTTGCCTCTAAGCTTTCTCCTACCGACGTGCATCCTAAAGCTAGGGACAGATTCCAGAATGCAGCCCACTGAACCTCTTCATGCCTAGGGTCTCTCCATACACTGTCCCTCATCCTCGTTGTGTCTCTATAATCTACACAGGTTCCTTTCTCATCCCTCAGAGCTCAGCTTAAAATTCACAGCTGCTGAAACCTCTCCCTGGGCGTCCCCAAGACGGAGCTTCTTCTCCCTACCTTGTTTTCTTGGCTCTCAAGAGTTTATCCCAAATATGTGATGCTTCATTTTTTTATTTATCCATTTATTTATAAAATTCAGGAGTGTGCACCTCCCCCCCCCCATGAGGTTGCAAACACCACCACATAGAGAGAGCATGTGTTTATCATGTTTCAGTGCCGGATCCCAGGCACCTGGTGGCACACCTGCCTGCAGGTGGGGGCTCAACAAATGCATGTGGAAGGAGGGGAGGCAGGAAAAAGGGAGGCAGCATTCCAGCAATGCGCGCCAAGGAGCAAACTGCTTGCTAGGCTTCCCAAGGGCCGGCTGCTGCCCCGAGCTGTGCAGGGGCTGGGTCACAAGTGGGGGCCTTGAGCTTGCAGCCTGCAAGCGGCTTGCCGTAGCCTCCTCTTGGTGTCAGTTCGCAGCCAGACACTAAGAGCTTTTATCAGTTCTACTTCTAGTCGGGGCTGTCATCCAGGACGCACGAGGATATGCTGTGTCATGCTGTGCTCAGCTTTGTAGACCTGTCTTCTTTTCCTGTTCACTCATCATTCCACCTCCCGTGCCTGCCGAGTACCTCTTTAGGCCCTGGATGTACGAGGGTGAAAAATACGCCGTCTGCTCTTGCATGGTGTCCAGCTTACGTCACGTGGTGAGAGGACCGGTGTTCAGAGAGTTCTGCGATGCAGTGGGGTTACAGACTCAGGCTTGGGCAGGAATCCTGGTTAGGACGGGGCATGTAGTCTGGGGAATGTCACACTGTGAGCTCCCTGAGGGCAGGGGTCAGAGCGACTGGCCAGGAGTCGTTCCCAGATGTTCGCATGTGGTAACTAAATCAGTCAGGTTGCTGTGGCTGTCACCAGCAGACATCAGTTCTTACTCACTTGAGTGAAAAGGGCATTTATTGGAAGGGTCTACAGCAATTCTCCACTTCCACTGTAATGGGCCTTAGGTCACCAAATGAATTCCTAGTAAACAAACAAAGGAACTGGTAGAATGTCTCTCCTTCCCACTTTCCCTCCTTCCTTCTTTCTTTTCATTTGCACCTTTCCTTCTTGTTCTCTTTCTTTCTTGACAGAGTAATGACTTAAGAGAAATGGGACTTCTATCTGCTCTACCTCCGGGTCAGTCAGGGCCTTGGCAGGAAGCACACAGCACTGTCATCTCCACAGCTAAATGACGAAAGTTTAATAAAGAGGCTATTATGATGGTGTGGGTAGGGTGCAGGAAGACAGGACGCAGCCCTCGGAAGCCAGAGACAGCAGACAATGTTTGGCCCATTCTTCAGGGGGACACAGTGGGAGGAGCAGCTGCAGGAGCCAGAGCAAGGCCACAGGGGGAGAGGCCGGCTTGTGTGGCTTCCGACTGGCTACAGCCAGCACTGAGGACAGGAGGAGGCTCATTCTAAGGCCTGCCTTTCCTTCTCGAGGTTGCTTCCACAAACTTCAGGCACAGCCAACACAGAGAGGAGCCACCACAGTGCTCCATGCTTGCTGCAGCCCGTGAGCCGGGGACAGAGTTGGGAGAAGCCGCCAAATCTGACGCACACGCCAAATCTGACCAGTGCAAGAACACGTTCATCGCAGAACCTGAAAGCAGCTACAGAGGGCAGAGGCTTCTAACAATGGAGTATGTTGAATTTGGGGAAAAGCTACATCACCAGTAGTGCTCCGTGTGTATGGAAAGACTGCCCCGAACTTACTTTGTGACTCAGACCATTCTTTGGCTCACGCATCAGGGACCATTCTTTTTTACACATTCACTTATTTAAGTCACTCATGTATTTTTTTTTTATCACCTATGGGAGGATCTTTGGGTGAAGCATCAGGGAGAACGGTTTTCTTCTCTCCTATACTTACTTTTTATATTTCATTTTAGTAGATTTCTTTTTTTAATGTGTTTAGTGCAGGGTCTAGAGGATGCACAGAGTGTCACTACATAGATCGGACTCATAGCGATCCTCCTGTTCTCAGCCTCCCAAGTGCTGGGATTACAGGGGTGTGCTACCACACCCAGTCTCAAATGCCTATGTCAGGGCACCCTGGGAATGTTATTGTTGACCAACTCTCTTTGCCCGCAGCGCCCCCCCCCCCCTGGTGGGCACTAACCTGAAGAGTTCCAGGCACAAGGGTGCCCAGCAGGAGGCCTCACTTCTTTGCTACTCAAGGCAGCAGCTGTATCTTCACTACTGACCCCAGAGGGTGCTAGCAAGGCTCACTGCATGTTCTCCAAACACACCTGTGAGGTGGGTTCCCCAGCCCGCCTGTTCACTCGACTGGCTGAGTACATGCAGTACCTAGTTATAGCACAGGGACCAGGAGGCCATGGGCTTTGGGGCCTGCACAACTAAGCATAGCTCCCACTTGATACAAATCTAAACAACTGACCACTTTCCAGAGCGACTTCTAGAGAGAGACTACCCTTCTTGCTCTGGAGTGGAGTGGGGAGTTGGGCATGGTGGCACACACTTACAATCTCTGCATTCTGGGAAGTAATGGGAAGAGTATCACAAGTTCAGGCCCAGCCTGGACAACCTAGATACTGTGTCAAAAAAAAAAAAAAAAAAAAAAAAGAAAAAGAAGGAAACATAAAAAAAGGCCTAAAGGATACAACTCAGAACAAAGGCTTTGAGTTTAATCCCCAGGACTAGAAGGACAGAGGAAGAGAAAACATGTGAGAGACAGAGACAGAGACAGAGACAGAGACAGAGAGGAAGGACAGGGAGAGGGAGAAGAGGAAAAGAGGAAGAGGAGGAGGAGGAGGAAGAAGAAGAAGGAAAAGGAGAAGGAGAACGGACAGACGGACAGACAGACAGACAGACAAGTTGACTGACCAGGCTGGCAGCTCTCACTGTCTCACTGTACCTTCAACAATTTCAGCAAGAGCAAAGCCTCTGGCCTCTCTTGCCAAATGACGGATTTCAAAAGGGGCTGGCTCCAAGGTGGGTGCGCTGCATTGTTTATGTCTTCTCTGAGAAGAGAAGCGTATCTGTATTTAAGCAGACACACAGCACTTCCTGAGCATCGCTTAAGTCTGCGTTTTAAGCTACACAGGATGGATTAGGACCAGGCCTAAGCGGGGTTTCCTGGGCTGTGTTCTGAGGCCATCCACAGGGAACTGCAGGTACACAGCGGTGCCCGAGCGCCACCTACTGGGCAGTTTCCCCCAGTTCACCAGCACCCTGACAGCAGAGAACAAGGAGGCCAAGGGCTTCGCGCACAGGGCACCTACAAGGCACCACTACAGACAGGCTTGCCAATGACGCTGCCCCATTTTATAGTCCCCCATAGGCTGAGACCTGTAGGATGTGTGATTCTGGAACTGGGGGGGAACCACGCCTCTCACTAAAAGTCACTAGTCCTGGGGAGACGATGGAGTCCCTGCTGCATGGGAAAAAATACACCCGGCATGAGCTGTAGAAGTAGACCCCTCTGCTCCTCCAGGAAGCACCCCCTCAATTCCAGGGCATCCATCCCTGGAAAAGGCAGACGGTCCCGGTGGGCGGCCACTGCTCTTCTTGGCCCGCTTGCACTGGGGACTCACTTTGTGCAATGAACTTCTCCTGAGCTGAGACACCCTTCCACCTGCCTAGGTCGTTTGCTAGCCCTGAGCTTGCCACAGGAACAGCTGGTGAATGCCGGCAGCAAGCAGGAAAGCAGAGGTAGGTAAGAGGGGGGGCGTGACCAGCCACGTGTGTATAGAGCCAACCAATCAGTGTTGGATGGAAGAACCGTGGCACAGAGAAGGGCTGGTAGGGACCTGGGAGAAGTCAGACTCCGGACAGCCAGCGGCCGGGCCAGCACTCCTCATGGCACTTGGTACCCAGACGCTTGCTATCAGCATCGTACCACATCATCTAAATCGCTCTCCCACTATTTACTGACGGCTTCCTTGGGTAGCGGCAAAGTCCTGGAGGGGATAACAGGGGCAGAAGTTGAATACGGAGGCACTATCTGGGGCTGGTAAGTGAACCACAGAAGCCGGAGCAGGGGCTGTGCTGGCGAGAGATTAAGTTAGCGTCTCTGCGGTGCCGACTCAGCTATGCCACACAGGAGGAGGCAGGGCTAGTCGTGAGCGTATCCGCCCAGGTGGAGGGGAGGAGCAGGAAGAAGCGGAGGGTTTCTGCGGAGGGCACACGAGGGGCAAGATGAGGGTGTGCACGACTATGTCAAGATGCCCTCTCAACATCCATCCACATCTCCTGGAATTATGAAAATCTGTTCACACAGCCCACCGCTTGACCTGAGGCAGCTCACCTTAGATGAGAATGGCGACAGTGAGCCTACTTTTTAAACTCCTAGTCAAACTAGTGTTCGATACACACTGTCCGAGTAGGATTTAGCATACATTTCTAAGTGCTCCCGGGGATTGTCACTTAGTTCCATGTGAGAGGACAAAGTAGGAGAACATTTATACTTATCCACATGTCTAAACGTCAGCTTGTGTGTTCAATAATCTCCTGCCCAGGGCCACGCATAACCAACGTGGAGCATGGAACAAAGTACAGAATAAGAGAAATTCCAGGATGTCCACAAGACAAAGATGGAAAGAGTCAGTGGTTAGAGTGTCACAGGCATGGCACGGGAAACATTGGCAGGACTGCACAGAGCCAGTGGCCGGGCCAGCAGTGCCCTGTTCTGCCAGGGTGAGCTTCCTCTGCTAGGTTAGGAGGATGATACTGTCATCCTTAGAAGTTGGCCGGCTTGAGGAGCTAGCTTGAGTTTTCCAGGACAGCAGAAGTGGTTTAAGGTGGCTGGTTGTTTTGATTTGGATAACGTGACAGCTCAGAGTCACCCAGTGTGGCTAACACCTTCTCCCCGCTGGCCTCTGGGGCAGTCTGGTTTAGGAAGCTCACGTGGTTTGGCAGTGAGCTCGCAGGGCCGGAACACTCAGAGCTTCCCCGAGCAAGACAAGGAGAAGCATCTGCTCTGGGCATGGGGCCAGCCTCCCATGGCCACCCCTAGAGGCTGAAGAGGCCCCAGCTGGAGAGGGGTGCTGGCCACAGTAGAGGAGGTAGAGGTCGACTGACCTCCGATTGTTGGCACGGACTACTTGGAATAACAGGAGTTGTGACAGGTGGTACAGGGCTGTCCTAATCCACACTGAAGAAGAGGAAGACCTACCATCAATCATATCTAGAGAGATCCAAAGTCGCAGGTATCCTCTAGGTCCATGTGGTCCATTAAGGCGGCCACTACCACACGTGGCCCTGGCGGACTGAGACACTCACCTGCGTGGAGTTCTGTAATGAGTACAGGCCACACACCAAGACCTTAATGACTGGTATGGAAAGAATGTCAAGCATAAAAGCCATAAACTTTATATTGCTTATATGTTCAAGCATCAATATTTAGGAAATATACGGATGAAATAAAGTATATTCCCGAACTTAATTTCACCTGTTTCTTTTCTTTCTTTCTTGTTTTATTATTATTTTCTTTCTTTCTTTCTCTTTACTTTTTCAGATGTGGCTACTGGGAAATTTTCAATTACAGAGGCTGGTGTTTGTGAATCCCATTATGTCCTACTGGCTAGTACTGAGTCTAGACTGGTTCTAACTTTAACCACCCCATGCTGGCCTCTCATGCATCTCTGTGGCTACAGCGACAAGGCATTCTGGTCACTCCCATCCTCCAACCACACACCCTCCCACTTCCTGAAAAGCCAACACAGTGCACTAACAGAAGATATTTGAACAGATCCAGGTCAGAGGTCCCAATTCTGGCACTTTCTAGCTGTGTGATTTGGGGAAGTCGCTGTACCACTGAGTGCCTCAGCTTCCCCTATGAAACGTATTTCCTCTCTGTACACAATCCCAGGCCCTGAGCCTGGGGCTCAGAGATCCCAGGGCTGCTTTCTACATGGGCCTCCACCCAGGCTTGCCCCCTTGTCCTTCTCCCAGCCTCCAGGCTATTCCAAAGCTCATGTGTCTAAGGCTTCCTAGTCCATTAGCTAATCATTAAGAGCACTAATGCATGGAAAATATTTAAGACAGACCCTGTCCCATTAAAAGGATTTAGCGCACGTTGGAAAAACATATTAAAACCAATAATAACAATAGCAGAGAAACAAAGGATGCATTTTCCCTAGTGTTGCTAGGTCCTTCGAGGTACTGACACCTTATCCACTCTACTAGATCCTGCCTGGGCCCATTAGTACAACCTCTGCGGGGAGCTTGATCAGGCCCAGAACACAGTGAGCATCCGTGGAATGTTGTAGAAAGAACTATAAAATCCTCTCCCTCAATCCCACATGCCATCTTATTACACTGTGGGCCATGGGACAAACTCACTTTTATCTAGAAAAGAATCCCTCTAGTATTTTCCCCCAGCTCCGGGGCATGCAGGCACAGAAGAGAAAGCTTTGAGAGATTTTCTACATGGTCTCTGTAGAAATGAGTCCTAAATTTTGCCCACCCAAGGCTCCTCCTCACGGAACCCTATCATTTTTTTAATGGCTGCTGTGAGGGAACCTGCTTTGGGTGCTTTTGAAGGGTGGCCAGCTCCATTCACCCTCCAGAGAAGAAAACCAGTACATATATTTTTATTAAAAGGGAAGGACACAGAGATCATCAAGATCACAAGAGTGATTGGCGATGCTAAAGGTGGCATCTTCTGAGTCCTTACCTTCTCCATCCCCTGAGCAGGAGAGACATAGTCAAGGCTCTGTGTTCTATGAAATATCAATGAAATGCTCAAAGACAGAGGAGAGATAAAGAGTAATGAAAGGAAATGTAGATGGGGGATTATACTCTAAACTATGTTTAGGCTGACTGCTAGTGGTAGACACCTAGGAAAACTGGCCCAATGTATATTAACTATACAAGAAGCACCGCTCAGGGTCCGACTTTAAACATACTTGTGTTAGGGTTCTATTTCCCACCCAGAGAGGAGGAGCGGGCCCCGCTGGAAGGGTGCCATCACCACTGAAAGGCAGCCAGCTCTCTCGGCACACAGTTCAGCACAGGACTTGGTGCACTAGGAGCCCAGCACAGGCTGTTGAGTCAGCACCAGTGAATCTGTCCACTCACAAACTGGTGGGAATCCGAGTGGTTGAAAAATGTGCAGAGCAGGTCGGAGGGGACCCAGGATCACAACAAAGTGTTACTCCTGTAGCACTGCCAGGGAGGCCCAGAAGTGTGCTCAGAAAAGTCCTCTGTGCCTAAGCTGTTCTTGCAGACACTTCATTATTCACACCCAACTCATCCAAGATGAAAGAAAATACTGGATAAAATCAAGCCAAACATGAAGTTTGGGGGAAGGATGCTATTGGATAAATTAGAAAAAGGTTGGTATTGAGCTTCAGAGAAATCCACTTCTTTCTTCTGGCTGTTGGGGCCAGAAGAACCTTAGTGGCGTACAGAAATAAAACAAAAGTTTTGTAAGTGAGCCTGCCCCAGCCTCCCCAAGCTGGCCGCAACCCTGCACTCAAGCCTACTGGGCTACATCCTCACCAGAAACAAGAGGACTGTCCGCCTGCAACAGGGATCCCAACAGGTAGTAGGACTTGGAGGGAGGCAAGCAGGAATCGTAAGAGATTCATGCCCAAGCTAGCCTGGGAAGAACCTGGCAGCAGTTGTGCTCCACGGTTGGCCGGGAGGATGCAGGCCCAGTACAGACCTGGGTGGCTAGTGGAAATGCAGACATCACTGGCGCCCTCTAGAGGAACCCAAAGCAAATGACAATGCAAATAGTGAATCTGAAGGATCCCTTTATTCACTCATCTCTGAGTTCCCACTAGGAACTGAATGGTCTAGTGGGAAGGAAGAGAGAAAATACAGAAACAAGAGAACAAACCAGAGATACAGGAGCAAGTAGCCTGAGCCTGGAGTAGCTCTGAAGGCTTCTCCAGGCTCCTGTGGCTTGTAGTGCTATCTTTATTGCTACTTTAAGATGAACAAGCAGGAAAGTGACCTATAACCTCACAGGACAGTTATTGTCTACCTGTCTTCTGGGCCAGAGGAGGCCAAGACTGCTCTATATAAACAAAAGAAAATTTGAGGGAGGGAAGGAGGGGGAGAGGGAGAGGGAGGGGGAGAGAGACAGAGACAGAGACAGAGACAGAGTGTTCACCTATGTGGGTCCTTTGCTGATATTTACAATAAGAAGCTGAATCAATTGAGCAGTCAAGATGTCTTCTTTAGACCCCACCAAGCATCCACTACGACCTCTACAGTGACTGACCACAGAGGAACAGAGGCAAGGTACCACCACCACAAGCATGATGCTGCAGTAAGCACCGTTACCCTCAAGGCAATGAATGGCACCTGATTGGCTGCCTTTCTTGCTGGCATCATCTCATCAAGCTTTGATGTGTACACTACGGCTATGGCAGGGTTAGCAGAGAAAAAAAAATGATGCTCAGAGAAGCTGTGTGACTTCCTCTAAATCCTAGACCCGGAGGGTGGAAGGACTAGGAGTTATTACCCTGTAGGATGCCTAACTACAGCTGAGTTCTACTCTGCCATTGCTTTTATGCTCACAAGAGATACGCAAAACTCAAAGCAGGGGCAACATAGACTTATTCATCCTGTGGAAGATAAGTTAATTCATGGCATCTACATTGGCTGGTGTTGCCCAAAACTTCTCCTCAATATCTGATGCCATCATATTTAGAAACAGACGAGTGAGACAGATGGCCCTTAACACCCTGTATGTTCTTAATGTGTCAACTGCAGTACATACATATCCCTGGCTTGTCACAAGTAAGATGTGGGATGTTTTCTTGGGTCACTCCAAGACACTCAACCCTGGCTTTTGACACAAGCACTCTCTTTAGTGTTTGAATAGTGACCAGAACAGAAGCGACTTGGATCTGAGAGTCCTTATGCTATCACAAGATGCACAGCATCAGCTCAGCTGAACCGTTTTCCTGGGAGCTTCTCAGCTGCCCTCATAGCGGCCACAACGCTGGAAAGTCCATCCGTTGGACCAGGTGCAAACAGGCCGAGCTGCAGACCCAGAAGTTACAAAAACCCGGGAAGATACTGGGAATAGAATATGCAGAAGACAGATGATCATTTCAATTGCTGCGGAGAGACAGACACTGTCTTGGTGACTACTGGCTCTGCTTCATTCCGCTAAAAGCCAATATTTAAGAAGTTAATTCATTCACTGGCAGAAGATTCAGGCATGATTATTTCATTGACTCTGTTCTATTCCAGCTGAGGATATAAGTAAGGACTGGGAGCCCATAGCTGGTCAGCCCCACCAACTACGTACCTCCTGCTACCCCTAACAAACAGCCCCAACTGGTCAACTGAAAGATATATAATGCACTACTAAGTTTTTTAGACTCAAATGTGCCTGCAGATTCAAACATCCTTAAAAAGTGAGCTCTTATATTTTTCTCCAATCAAGACTTTTTCATAATTTTGACTAACATTTGGAATGGTAATGGTAAGATTTCTGCTATCAGGTATGACCATAAGTCCCATCTCCAGGCAAGCATATGGGGTCCACATGATGCGGTCATGACTCCATTAATACCAGAGTGATTAGAGCAAACTTGGCTGATGGTGGAGCCCTCACATGAACTGTTCCTAAACAATGATGTAAGCAAGAAGCCAACTGGCCCCCAGGACACTCTGCCAACACACATTTGCATAGCAGGCCCTGATGCTATTTTCTGATGCCTAAGAAGGGGAAAAATACCTGTGAGGCGGATTACATGTGCCCTTATGTACAGCGACATGTATCTGCATTTGTGCGTCTGAAAACGACCGATGCTTTCTTAAATTTAAAAACCAAGGATCGCTGTATTATTCTGAGTAATTTTATATCTTCTTTAAAATTAAATAAACACACACACATACACAACTAATGCGAGGTCCTTTTCACACCACATTGCAAGTGGTCCAGGGGCGGCAAGCAGACTCTGGAGAAGGTACCGCTGTGCATAAGGGCCCCTTCCTGACAATGCTGCTTGCCCTGTCAAAAGTCCTCGCGGGCCTCCACAAGGGGCTTCCGGCAGCCTTTACCTAGTGGTTAGGGTTGAGGAGACCAAGGCTGTCTTGAATTTTCCAGTCCTGCTCTCAGAGGAATTAAAAAAAAAAATTGTGCTATGGGAAAGAAAGTGGTTTCTATAGCAGGACACACACACACACACACACACACACACACACACACACACCAAAAAAAAAAAAAAAAAAAGACTTGGGTGGCAAATGAATACAATCTCTACTGTTTCTAGTCAATGAAGAAGGAGTCAAAAACTTTCTATGAGTGAGGCAGTTGCCTTCAGCAATATAATTTGGGGGCAAATCCCACCCCACTGAAGCTTCAGGGATCTTGTGCTCAATCTGTGGTATCAAGCATCACTTGTAAAAAGGCTTTAGGGCTGGAGTGTGAACTTTTTTTTTTTAATATAAAAGTACCTATTATAAATGGCTTGCAAGCTGCTTAGAGTTAAAGAATTTCCATACATTTATAGACGTTTATTTTTTTATTTTTTTTTGTGGGACCAGGGTTCAAACTCACGACCTTGCACTTGCCCAGCAGGCACTTGTGCCTCGGAGCTATC
Source organism: Myocastor coypus (assembly GCA_004027025.1). Classification (NCBI taxonomy): domain Eukaryota; kingdom Metazoa; phylum Chordata; class Mammalia; order Rodentia; family Myocastoridae; genus Myocastor; species Myocastor coypus. Next base: position 60,087 of record PVJA010001496.1, on the reverse strand, counting down.
TCCCCAGCCCCTATATAGACGTTTATTGAAACGAGCAAACTGCAGACAGATGAAGGTAGATGTCTTTACATATAAAAGCATGATAGAAAATATGCTTATCCTACATTATTAGCACGTTGTGTAATAATGTATAGACCATTAAAACAATGTTTACAATATCATGAATTCATCAACTGGAAAGCGCACATTGCGGTACTGTGTCATTATCGTAGAACTAAAGGAAATCTCTCACAAATCACAAGCGGAGAAAAAGAGAACGTTTTTCTTACCAGTGGCCTGAGCTCTGGATGTGTCAGGATATATCCATTGTTTGTGATTGCAAAGGCATAGCCGTGAATCCCTAACTGTAAAAGGAAGCAAGAGAGTGAGAGAGAGAGAGAGAGAGAGAGAGAGAGAGAGAGAGAGAGAGAGAGAGAGAGACCTTCATTAGCCTGTTCCCCGGTGAATTCACAAAGCGTAAAGCAGCTGGCATTTAGTAATTTACAGCTTAAACTTGGCATTCATAACCCTTATCAGCACAATATTTCATTAAAATGAATGCAAGGCACTGATCCTTGACATTTCTTGGAAATGAAGACCTGCCACAGGATAAGCTCAGCAAATAGTACAATTTCAAATGTCACCGCCCTACGTTAGTATCCAAGGGCTTTATTTGGGATTATTTAAAACAAAAACAATTACTTAAAAACAAACAAACAAACAAACAAACAAAAAAAAACTGGCTGATCTTTCTGGCCAGGTCCTAGGTGCCAAGGACAGAACTTTGAACACTGGACATCTCCTCTCCACCCATCCGAAGGAAATGTGGTCCTCACACAACCTGGCTCCAAGGCTTCCTCAAATCCCAGGCCCAGAGGAGGAGCCATCTGAGATGTGCTCTCTTCCCAGGGCTGCCATTTTTCCTAAGTCTTCCAGGATAAAAGCGTCTCCACCAACCTGTATGTGGGAGCCTGTCAGCCCCTTTATGTCTTTGTGTCTTTAAATTGTGCAGTGGCCAACTGTTTCCATGCAAGCGTCTGTCAACACAAAGCCGGGGTAATTTTCTATTCAGAGCCTTACTTAATTTATGTTTTCTGACTAAATGGGACTATGAGAAATAGTTTGTGAGCAATGAAATGTTTTATTAGCTTTAAAAAGTATGTAATCAAATTTAACACTGCACTTATTTAAATAATAATCCCAGCTTTTTGACAATATTTCTATTACACAGTTGACTGCACCCATTGGCTACAATAAATTTACCTACAAATCATTCGTGTATTAAAATAGCCTGTGGCGTAAAACACATACTGATCTTTCTCAAAAAAGAGAACATAACCCATTTTTGCCAGAGCAATGAAAAGAGAGAGAGAGAAAAAAAAAAGCTCTATTTTTTTTTTTTCTGAGAAGTTATTTCACAGTTCTGAGCTCTCATTGTTATTTTTCTTTAAATTTTCTGCCACTCACATTCTTGAATATGATACTATTAAACGATCCAGACAACAGAGTTTACAAACCAGGAGTGACCCTGTCTGCTTGTTAGCTTAACGTCAAGGAGATGTGAAATTAACTTCAGAGAATTTAACACCAGCAATTAAAAGTTTCCGTTGCATTACAGAAAGCAAATATGCACCCCGTTGTCAAGGGCAACCGACGTTTCCTCCCAAAGTTATCTTGCACAGCAAGTCTTAATAAGATTCTCCTAGAGTCTAATGATAAAAATATATTTCATTATGTTGCAAAAGATAAACCAGAGATTTCCTATCCTTTGAGATCTGTATCGTCTCTTTCATCTTGTCTCCCGGAAAACGTCAGATACACTCAATGCTGCATTAATTATCCTTATTATGTCCCAGTTCAACTTGGGCTGGAGGGGTCAAAAAGGACTCTAGAACTTTGACTTTTTCCATTAAAGGCAAAAGTGGTGTTTGATTGGAAATTCAGAGGAAACACCAGGCCGGAGATACTTTTTATAGTCAGCCAGTGCATTCAGAATGCTCTCATGTACATGATGTTGGTTCTTCTTTTGTTTGTAGGCACTTTATTTATTTATTTTGTGGAACTGAGCTGGGGATTGAACTCAGGTCCTTGCGTTTGCCAGGCAAGCACCTATTCTACTGAGCTATCTCCCCAGTCTTCTTTTCTTTGTGAGTCTCAAAAGGACTCTTTGTAATGCCCTCTGTTTTTTTTTTATATAGCACTTATGAAGATGGTAAGATCAATCATTCGTTAGGTTGGTTATCCAGAATCAAGACATCAGCCAAGGCCTTTCATTATTTGATGCCTGCTTCCTCTCACTAGAATGCAAGCTCCAGGAGCCTGTGAGGATAAAGGTCATGCTATGTGGTCAAAAACATATGGCAGGGTGGTGGGCATGGGGGGTCGTGGAGTAGGGAAGAGAACGAAGAAACAGCAGCAGTCCAAAATTAGTGCAGAACCTTCCAGGCTCAGTTCAGTCTTCAGCTTCCTCCTGTGGACTGCAGGAGCACCAACCTTCCACCCCAACGGCCTACCCAGGGTCCATCTGCCAGCCCTGTTTCCCACCCGCCAAGTTCTCTCTACCCTAGTGGACTCTACCTTTTTCTCCTTGCCACCTCCGAAGATGCTACCGCCATTTCTTTCTAAAGAGTCCCAGAGTCCTCCTACTTCCGTGATCCTACAGGGTACTATCGCACTGAATCTTCCTTGTTTTCTTAACCCTCTGCTTTCTCTCCTGTCCCCCTCAGTCTCCAATTCCTCCTCCTCAGGATCCTCTGTGCTGCCCTCTCAAGCACCCCCTTCCTCTAGGCACTGTCTCTAGTGCTTTCACTCTCACCAACCACCTCCAAGCCATCATCTCCACATGCCTCGCTTCAGGTTCTCTCCTCCGTGACACTCCCAGTGTCCAGCTAGCTGCTGGCCACTCTTCAGGTGCCTTGACCTCTTTTTCTCTTTTATCCCCAACCTTTCAATCGGCCTCATCACTAAACCCTGTCATTATTTTTTCTAGGTCTCCTGCAGATCCACCCCTGCTTCCTCCTCTGACGACCTTGGTCCAACAGACTTCCACAGTGGTTCTTCACTGTTCTTCTTGCTTTGTAGGGTTGGCCAAAGCTAGCTCTGAGCACGTAGCCCCTCTATGCAAAGCCCACGGAAGCCCTCTGGCATGTAGGAGCCTCCGTGGGGCTGTCCGTCAGGTCTCTCTAGGGTCTGGCCCTCAGTTAAGTACCACATTGCCTTCTTTCCCTACTGCCTCTTAGGGTACCTGGCAGCAATAACCCCTGTGCCTCCTTCCCTCACCCAGGCCCTCTCTCCCCTCCCCATGCCAGCTGCCGGCAACGCCCTTGCCTCCCTCAACCCTAGCAAATTCTCACCAGTGCTCTGAGCTCAGCTTCGGGATCACTGCCCCGAGAATGTCCCTGATCTTCTTCTCGGCCTCCTTTCCTCCACCTCTCTCTTTCCATCCCTACTTTCATGTACTGCACACACGCACATGCTACACCTCTGCCTTGCTGCCTCTGGACCTTAGGCAATTCCCCTTCCATCTGCCTTGTTCTGGAAGGCGGCACGCCTCCTGTGAGCACGGACTCTTCAGGGAAGAATCTTCTTCCCTCATCTTTGACTTCCACAGCCCCAGGCCTACAGTCAGCCACATGGCCGGTGCTCAATTACAGCTCGCATAGACTTAAGACATTTATTACTTTATTCAACTATCACCTAGTTCATCTAGAAAACTTGAATCACATTAAACATTAAAAATGAGCCAAAAAAAGATGATCTGCTCCAGCAGATGCACAGCCAGCCCTTCTCCTCTTTGCACCAAAGAGTCTTCCAGACCATCAAACTAGTCTGGCTAGAATGCTCCACAGGAGAACATTCTGAGAAAATGACATCTAAGTATTACAAATTTGAGTTAGTGGCATTTAGATGCCACCTGATCTAAAAGAAAAACCCTGGGATCTTCTAAATACATTGTGTGGGTGAAACTCTCTGAGAATCAAAAGTTCTTAATATGACAATGGCCAACATTTGGTTTTGGCCACAAATCAATATGCTGATGAAATCCCTCACTCTTGTTACATCCAAAATAGAGCCAGTCTTCCTGTCCATGTGCATGTGCAGTCCTGTGGGGTAATAGAGAACAGATTAGACACAAGGCCTTCCAAGGTGGGGGCTGCCAAACTGGGCCCTGGCCCCGAATACACTCCCCTGGAGGCTGGGAGCCGCCCAGGCCCAGCCTGGGGAAAGTAGCACTTCCCTTCCAAGCAGAGAACCTTCGGGCTAATGAAGTGAACCCAATTATAAAATGGCTCGTTATGGTAACAGAGGCCATGGTGTCTGGAAATTATTGCTGGGGTGTCTGGAATTCTTAATAAAAATTACAGGAAGTCTGATCGCTTGTGGGGAAATCTATGAAGCTAAGGGAGAAAGAAAGAATTCTATCTTCTGGGAAAAAAAAAAAATCCAAGAGCCAAGACCTGACTCATCTTTACAAGGTGTTAATGAGGGGGGCAAGGTGTGACCCGAATTCTGTTCCTCCAAGTGTTCCTCTCCTGTTGGCCAGGGCCATCACCAACGGAGACCTGCACCTCTCCCAGAGCTCTTTACAAGAGCCAGGAAGCAAAAGACATCTCAGGCCATACCTACCTGTGCTTCCAACTCCCAGCCTGACTCTCCGGAAGGAATAAAACATGAACGTTTCTACTTCAAGCACCGCTGGTTAATTTCTCATGGGACATCTTCCTCTGTTCTCTTGTTATGTTTTGTTTCATTTGTCTTTTACGCTGTGAGTGATGTTGAGAGACTTACACATACCCGTAAATAAACAGGGGGCCAAGTGGTACCCACTTGTGGCAGGGAAATAGGATTTAATGGGAATAATGCATGTAGAGTACTTTAGACTCCACCAAGAACACAGTAAGTTCACTGAAAGTCTTACTGTATTTTAATTATTGCTGATATTCTAATTTAACATTCCGACTGTCGCCATTATTACCACCATGTCTTTTATTTTTCCTAGCATACTGGTATTATGGAGAATAAAATGGCAGAGCCCCCTTTTGGCAAGACTAAGCTTTCTGTGTGTCAGTTTCTTTAGGCATAAAGAGAGGCGATAATACTGTCGATGATGAAGAAAAGCATGACAGGAAGGACTTAGCATCTTCCCTGGGGAAACTGAGAAGCAGGCCTAGACATGAACCATTAGGATTCCTTATTACATCCATTCTGCCTGGTATTCCAGGCCACTGGGCCTGGCGGTCTAGGTCTCTTCTTGTGAAATAAGAAGCTTAGGAACTGTGGACATCATCTCTGTAGGTAGATATCCTTCCTTGAATACAGGGGTACCTTGGTTTCACCAATTCAAGTCTTTCCATAACTCTGGTGGCCAACCAAGTTGGACCAGAACCAAATCAAATTCAGCGGTTAGGTTCGATCAACACTGACCTCATTGGGGAAGTTTGATTCTGTCTTTACCCAGTTGGGTTTGCAATCAGAATCATGAAGCAGATTGAGTTTGTGAACTCAGGCACCACTGTAGTAGGGCAGTAGTTCTGGGCACCCAGGCCTGGGGATTTAGCAATAATCACGGTTAGGATAAACCTCATTGGCTATGACACTATCAGTGTACAAAGCCTGCCATGGGTATTTCAAAGAAGCAAAGTCCCGTCTCTGTAGAGGTCATGAAGCCTCCCCAACATGTATGTCATCATCTCTGAGTTTTAGATTCTGGTACTAACTACTTCCAATACTTGAATATGTGGGTTTGAATGAACTAGGAATCCCATCACGCTTTTGGAAATTTAACTCCAAAGCCTTTGTATAAGCAGCTAGCTGTCACCACCGACAGGAGAAACAGGAATTAGAGCACCTGCCCGCATCATCTCAGCCACAATGGAGCTGGGAACCTCCAGGGCTCTAACCATTGCTTTCCTCTATCTGAAGATACCTCGTCGCTGAGGAGACTCAGGCCTCAGCACTTCAGGGGAGGGGGCGGCCATCTCCGATCCTGACCATTCCTTTGCATGGAGGCAAAGGGGGCGGGTCCTCACCAATCTATGAAGGGCCTGGAATGCAAACGAGCTAGCCAGTCTGCTGGACAACAAGGGAGGGAGGAAGGAGCATGACATCAAGCCCTGCACAGGTGGCAGAGCCCTTTGCCCAGTGGACCACAGGACTCACAATAGGGCAGGACTCTGACCCACCTCAAGCTCATACTCCACGTGTCCCGGAGCAGTGCTGCATGCCTGGGCTGGGCCCTGAAGACACTGCAGCTTTTCTTCTTGCTGATTTTCTTCCCTCTCATTTGGGAAGAGACGGGGTAGTTTTCTGTAGGGGACCCAAAGTCTCTCCATGCCATCTTTTTATAAGACAAACCAGTCATGTCAATACCCTGCCTATATCAGAAAAATCAGATGTCTACGTCTACCCTAACAATTTACACAACCTTACACACTGATTCTTCCAATGCAGTCTGAGGTTATAAATAGTCCCTTTACATAAAAATGCCTGTTGCATAACTGGGCATATTACAGAAAGACAAAGCAATTATTCATGAGGGGGTAGGAACACAGCTTTCAAGGGAGGTTTGAAGCCTGACTTCTAGAGAAAGGAAACCCCAGGTCTCTGGGACCAATCTGGGGGCATGAGTAAAGGTCACACATTACCTTGTATTTAGGGATGGTCTTCAGAAGCTCCTTCACAGGGACATCAGTGCCAACCACACCCAGGAGAATGCCCTTGGATCTCTGTTGAAAAGGAATGTTGAAGGAGAACAGCATTGAGTGAACTTGGGAAACCAAATAGGAGCTCACAAGATGCCGCAAATCACACGGAGCGCCTTCCTCTGACAGCCTGAGGCAGATTCACTCCAATTCCTCAGAAGGCCCTGTCTGTGCTTTATCCTCCACTCAAAATATTACTAGCTGGGGACAGGGATTTAGCTTAGTGCTGCAGCACCAACCACTAGGCCCTGATCTATCTACATACTAAGACATTTTAATCCGCTCCCTATTCTCCTTCCCAGAAATACAAAGCAGACATAAAAGGGCGCAGTGATCTCAGTAGCTAAGGATTCTAACCAGGAATTTGTTTCTCCTACAAAAGCTTCCTTTGAAAAGACAGCGAGGTCACCTCTCTCTCAGTTTACACTGCCACCTGCTGTTCAGAAGAGAGACACAGTGAATGACCAGAAAGAGACACAACCATTCCGGCAGCCACTGCAGCAAACTGGAATGGAGGACCAAGGTGAAAGAAGAGCCCTGCCCAGCCCAAGTTCCAAGGCAGGTGGCCACTGTGGTTTGCTGGAATTTCCAATGTGAAATTTAAATTTTGTTTGAAACTTAAAGTGATATGGTATTCAGCTTTCAGAAAAATGTTAAGTATGTTTGGAATAACTTAGCTATGTGAATCTACCTTTTTTTTTTTTTTTTTTTAAGCTTTCAACTACACAGATTTATTGAATGTAAAACTCTATAAACAAAGTAACCTGGACCTGCTGCCTCAAAACATGTCCTTTTCTAATATCCTGATAGACTGGCTACAAAGCAACTTAATCTAAAATAAATAGAAAAATGCCCAGTGCACATCAGATGCAAGGCCTAGCCCATGGAACTCTTTAAGTTTTGCAAGACGGTTAACAGGTAGGACTGAGTCTCAATGAAGGGGTGCCGGAGAATGGTCAGGAGATACTAGGCCATCTTGTGCACTGCCGCCGTGATGCTATCATGCTTCTAGATCATGATGTTCCCATTATCTGATTCTAGACACACCCCAGGAATATCATTGGGGTCAGAGGTCAGCTGAGCTGCTTGCTGAGCCAGGGAGGATGTCACCCCAGCATGCTCATCGGATACTGTCCCTCGGCAACCCAAATTAAGTCCTTCTGAGTCCGTACACAGGACTCCGACAATGCAGGGATTCTTCATTGTGGCCTCCAAATGCCCCTCTAATGTTGCCTCCATCCTAGCAGCCTAGCACTCTACCTAGGACCCGGCAGCCAGTGGCGCCCCGCTCTGCAGCGTGAATCTACCTTTTAACCATGCATCTTAAGAAATCTAAATGCCCATGAGGTATCCCCAACGATGATTTTTGTCCAAATTGAGGTGTACTATAACAACGAAAACTTTCCTAGTAATTATTTGGCACACTGATTTCAGGTTGAACAGATACTATTTGGGATATTTGTGTTAAATAAGATACATAACTAAAATTTTTTAAAAGTCACATAGGACATTAGGAAGAATATACGACCTCTTGCTGTTCATTGTTTCCTATAAAGGGTGCCGTGACTTGAGTAATAGCCCTGCAAATTCATGTTCGTGTAGAACCCCAGGCTGTGGCACTACACAGCAAAGGGGTCCTTGCAGACATAATAGTTAGGGCATTGAGAAGACATTTAGAAATCCTTCTGGACGTAGGATGGGCCATCAGCCCAATAACTGATAAGCAGAGCAGCCTAGAGAAAACAGGCCACTTGATAAACGTAGAGGCAGGAATTGGAAAGCTGGTTCCACAAACTGCAGGATGCCAGGTGTCCCCAAAGTTGGGAGGAGGCAAAGGATTCTCCCACTCTGCCCTACAAACTGTAGAGGGGGCATGGCCTCGCTAACACCCAGGTTCCAGACTTCCTGCCTCTGCACCCGTTAAAAAATAAATTTCTGTTTTCTAAACAGTCCTGGTGGGTGGTGTTTGGAAATCCCTAGAAAGCAAAGAAATATGAGCCAGTAAGAACCCAGTTCATGATCACTGGGGAACCCCCCATCTGCCCCATTCTGCTCATTGAACACTGAAATTCTGGAAACAGTGAGAGGTGCTACAGTCCCTACCAAACGGATATCTGTTTGAGTTACATTTATGCTTGACTTGGTTGTTCTCACAGCAGGATCCAACAGTAAGAAAAAATAATTAAACAACCTCTAACTTTAGGGAAAAAAGTCACCAGAGCTTGAATGAGAAAGGATCTGAGAGGGAAACCCTCCCCTCAGGGAAGGAAAGCGCAACCCCCATACTCACGGTTTCATTCTGTTTACTAAACACGGGCATGGCCACTGTGGTCATCAGGACGAGGCCCTGGTCATCAGCAAGCTGGACAGAGAGAGAAAAGCTGGTTACTGAGAATGTTCTGGAGCCTCAGGATGTGAGACCGGCACAGCCTATGCTCACAGGGCTTCTGAGAGTGGGCCAACGCTCCCTGAGCATGAGCAGGGAGGAGGCGCAGAGGAGGAGTGTCCTGGCCTTCAGCTGAGGAGACAGGGTCGCCGTCAGTCACTGCAGCAGATTGTGCTCCGTGTTTAGCCATTTTGCTTCAAAAGAAAACTGGTTTGGATCTTAGTGATTTGTCTTATTACAAGAGACTGATTTTACTTACCAGACATTTATGTTCAATCTGTATGCTAATAACACTGCTCTGTATTTCAAAAATCAAGGGTCAAAAGGTACAGGCAGAAAGACTTGTGAGGGGCTGGCCCTGTGGGAAAGCACAGAGCCTGGAAGCTCTTATTCTGCACAAGGTAGGCAAGTCCAGGCCTTTTCGCACCATGGATTTCTGCACCTCGGATCCAGATGGAAAACGGAGCAATAAAAACAAAATAAAAAGACGATCCTATGATCTGGAAAATCAGGACTAAGAACTGAAGTATTTCTACTCCTGGAAAGATTCTTAACTCAGAGTGTGGCATCTGTTACCCTTGTCATCTACAGATAGGCACTGGCAGAGCCCGGTTGCACTTGCTTGTCCCTCCGTGTTATGAGGGGGACAGGCGAGAATGCCAGGAACAAGTGGGGAAACAGAGACCTGCAGTGCAGCACGCTTTGCGTCAAACCAAGCCTCATTTGGACCCTCAGCTCTGACTCTCGGCCGCTATAGCTGAGCTTCAGGCTCTCAGATGCACAGATGCAATAGGACTACTGCACAGCACTCCGGCATGAAGAGAAAACGGCCAACATGGTACCAGGGCAGAGGGAGGGCTCCGAGGTTGCTGCCCTCCTGGTTTCCTATCTTTAGGGGCACAGACTAGAAACAACAGAATCCAAAGAGAGGCCAAGGCTCATGCCAGAACTGACAGGCACCAACATGGGCCTGCCAAGTCTGATGGGAGAGAGACACTTCCTGGATCAGAGCTTCCTCAGGCATCAACAGTGAAATACTCTGTGCCCTATAGTCTACCATCTTCAGACTGGAGTATTTTCGGATGAATTTCTACTTCTCCATATCTTGAATTCCTGGGAAGAATCAACTGTTTGTCCCTCATCTTTTTTTCTTTTTAGATTTTTTTATTTTATTTATTATTTTTATTCTTGTTACAGAACCTTTGTTTGTTTATTCACTCATTTTTATGGCCGGCTCAGCCCACCCCGAGGGCAGGGCTGGCGAAGCATGTGGTGCCAGGGATCGAACCACGGTCCCTGAAGCCACCCAAGCTTCCGCAAGCAGGTGCTTTAGACCACTGAGCCATCCCGCTAGGCCCCTCCCTCATCTTTTTTGGATGGAACCTCATTAAAAGAACATCTTCAAATTCAAGCAGTCGATGCCTCTATACATCAGCCAGTGTCTTAACTCCATTAACCTCAGTTCATCTTTTCCTCTGTTCTTGTAATAGATTCAGGGAGTTGTGGGGACATTCCTGAAATGCACAGGACAGAAGCCCTCAAGTCCTTGTCAGAAATGTGCAACGCCAGAAGGTTTTCTGAGTATGAATCATTAATTTAACAATCAGGATGCATATCAAAGTCCAGAAAGCATTGCTCAATAAGCTTTTTCATCTCCATGCTGTCAGTAACCATGACAGCTAAAGAGAAGCCGGCAGGTGTTGGCAAAGCTTGCAGCATGAATGGAGGGGGCTGTGGCTTTCATATTTTACATTTATGTCAAGTCTACCTTCTCGCATGAAAACTAAGATGAAGCAAGATTACCATAGCCCTAAAGGTCCAGGGTCCTAGGCGACTATGGTTCATTTTGAGTTTCATTTTGGTTAGGCTGTGATACCTACTTGCTTGACCACCATTCTAGAGATCTGATAGAGTTGTTTTTATGCATGATTTGAATTTTGTTTAGAAAGCTTTGAGATTATCTTGCATTGTGTAGACTAGGCTCATACATTCAACTGAAGGGTTTAAATCCAAAGACAGATACAAGGAAGAAGAAATTCTGCCTCTCATTTGCTTTTGAACTCAAGAATCCAATGTTAATTCTTACTGTAATTTCTCTTTGGCCAGCCTACCATATAGACTGCCTTAACAGATTTCTGATTCCTCAAACCCTGAAATCATTTTAAGATAATTCTTTGATATAAATCACTCTGTCTCTGTCTCTGTCTGTCTGTCTCTCTATACATATATATGCATGCATACATATACAGATATTTTCTCTATAATACATATACTGTACCTATAATATATGTGTATGTACACACACATATTCTTTCTCTATGTATGTTCTCCTACTGGTTCTGCTTCTCTGGAGAACTTTGATTAAGATAAATGGTAATGATGTACCTATTGTATACGTAAATAACTTAATGAATTTCTTAATATTGATAACCACGTACTACTAAGTAGCAGACTATCTTGACAATTATTGTTGCCAGGCATCAAGAGAGCTAATAAATACAGTACAGCCAGCCTACGGAAACACAGCTCCAACGTTTTGCAAAAAATGACAGCAATTAATGCAGATGGCAGCCACCACTGGAGGCATGTGCCAGGCCATTGTCAAAGGCAGAACTAACCCACAGTAAGCAGTGCTTTTGAAATCAGAAGTCTTCCCAAAGTCCAACTCCCTGATTAATCCTTAACGCTATACAGAAAGCTGATTTGAGCTGATCCATAACCCTGGACAACTTCCACTGTGTAACATAAATCAAAATGTCCAAGCAATGCCAAGATGTATCACGGATGGAATCAAAACATATCATTGACAATAATGAGAAATGAAGCTTTTCTCCTGCAACCAGCAGAAGTTAGTTATAAATCACTAGTAATTGTCCTGGCATGAACACAAGATCATGGAAAATGAACTTATAAATATCAAGCCAGAATAGAGTATCAACTTCACTCAGGGCTAATTCCAAACATAATGACTACAACATTCATTTTTTTTTTTTTAAAACAAACCCTGGATGCTTTCATTTGCACTTGAACCACTTGTTTGTAAGCAGCTTCAGGTAAACAAAGGAACACACTGGGTCCAGTCTGGCCAGAGTTCACAAGCAAAGCTATGGTCTCCTGGGTTCTTCTTCTATGGCAGTTCTGGCTTAAAGTAGAGCAGGCTTGGCCAGAACCCCAGCTTGTATACTTCCTGCAACACCAGCTCATCATGTGGCTGTCAGGGCTAGCAAGAGCCCGGAGAAAGGATGTGGACCCCCTTCAGGTTCACCCACATTTACTGGCCCTGACATTCCAGTCTCCACAGGTCTGGACACTGGGAATCTTAAACAGGTCATGGAGAAGCAAACCAATTTGAAAGTTCATTTGCACCTAAGTACCTGACGGTCAAAAGGCATTCTGTACTCCTGCCACTGGAAATAACAGCCGGTGGCAAGAGATTTTTCCAGACCACCAAGCAGAAGCGAGGGATCCATCCACAGCCAGAAACCCTCCGCCCTCCCCACACACCATGGGTCCCTGCTTTTCTATGACCCTCCAGCTCGTAGCTGCCCCTGAGGCAAAAGCTCTACGATAGATTCATATATCTGATTTCCAACAAAAATGCAGATCGAGAGTCAGCCTACATTTTCCAAAAAGTAGGAGCAGGAGATGGGATCACCATGGTCCATCTGGGGAAAATCCCGTTAATTTAAATCTTTGAGAGAACTTCAAAATGACCTGATGTTAAATTACACTTGTCCAGGCTTTGAACAGGCATTCAAGCTGCTTGATGGCGGTGTTCTGCTGTATAATAAGTGTACATTATTCCATACCCTTCATTTCCTGTGCTACATAATGGGGACCATTCTGGTATCAAAGGAAACGATGAATAATAATACTGAACATCTGCTTTATAAAACACAAACTTGCTCAACAGATTGACTGCTTCCTGTCAGCTTCCCAAGCTAATCGCGCATGTGAGCTCCTATGAATATGCATTCAGACTCCTGTGCAGGGCCTGCGCTGCCATGGCAGGAGGGCTCTATATCCGCCCAATGCTTGATGGCTTCCCCACTCATGGCACCGGGTGGCAATGTGACCAGCCCTTGGGTGTGGCCCAGATAGCATAAAAAGGCGCCACTTGTCTCTGGTTTTTTTTTTTTTTTTTTTTTTTGTCTCTTTGAGACAGGGTCTCACTATGCAGTTCATGCTGGCCTGGAGCTCACTTTTGTACCCCAGGCTGGTCTTGAACTCATACTGATCCTCCTGCCTCAGCCTCTCAAGTGCTGGGATTACAGGCCTGTGCCACCATGCCCGGCTTTGTCTCTGTTTTGCTGCTGGTCTGATCATTGCTATTCATTCCTTTCTTTGCTGAGCATGCCTTCTGCATCCGTTATATACCAAGTGCCATGCCCTGAGCTGTGATGCCATTGACGACACTAATATATTGGTGTTATCCCCACACCCACCTGAGGTGACAAGCTCCTGAGGCGGAGGGAGAGGGCTGGCGGAGGCCAGAACGTTGGCTCTCCTCTCTTCAGCAGAGTGACTGTTCTTCAGGTTTAGCTTGAACTTCCAGCATACGTTGCTATCCGGGGAAGGTTCAGAATGCTTCCCGAAAGCGGGCTTACCTACCAGGAAGAAGTCTGCAGTTTCACTCTATTTGCTTAATGGCAAGGACATTTATAGATGAAGCAGAAGGGTAGGTGTATTTTTTTTTAAATAATTGTTGAGCACCATTTTTTTTCTTCTTCTACAAATATCACTGCTTCCTTTAGAGATATTGTTTTCCCTTCCAACCACAAATTTTTCATGGCAGGTGGGTAAACCTCTCCCAGGATGAGTGCATGTCTAGACATCCAGCCGCAGCTGTTCCATATGCAGAGTCACACACTCACACACTCACACACACACACACACACACACACACACACACACACACACTCACATATTGTATTGTCTAGATCACATTGATGGACTTAATAATTAGGCACAGGATTCAAGCTAGACTACCTGGGATTGTTATTGTTTCTGTCTGGGGCCAATGGCAAAGATTTTTTTCCTCTCCTTATACATGGCTCTCAGTATATTACTTGGAGGGGCCAGGTATATCTCCTCTCCGCAGACAGGGAATTAGAATGAAAAACTCAGAGTCAAAGCACAGAAAGGATGAGGAGGAATATGTGTGTATTTCAGAGAGCAAAAGAGAGAAGGAAAATAGAGGAAAGGGGAAGGGAGGGGAAGAGAGGGGAGGGAAGAAAGGGAGGGGAGGGGCAGCTAGAGAGAGGAGAGGTATGAGAAAGGACATCTCTCTCTCTCTTCTTTCTTTCTTTCTTTTCTTTCTTTTGGCAGAGTCTTTCTCTGCAATCCAGGCTGGCCTTAGACTCATTACATACCCCAGGCCAGCCTCGTGCTCATGGTGATCATCCTGCCTCTGGCTCCCCGGTGCTGGCTCTCCACACGGCCACCACCCCCCTCTGTGGCATCCCATTCCCAAGGTCAACCTCCACCTATACTTTTTTCCTTATCATGTTACTCAAGCCAACACATTTTATCTTTTTTGCCCAAATGGGCATGAACTGGCTTTGGGACTGCGAGTAGAGCCCTGAATTACTCAGGTGTAGATGTGGACCTAAGTGACGTAGAGCAGTGGTTCTCAACCTTTCTAAGGCCGTGACTCTGCAATTCAGTTCCTCATGGTGTGGTGACCCCAAACCAAAAAATAATTTTGGTGGCTACTTCAAAACTGTAATTTTTCTACAGTTATGATTCGGAATGGCTTTAGGTGACCCCTGTGCTTTGGTCGTTCAATCCCCCACCGAGGTCGCGGCCCACAGGTTGAGAACCACTGAAGAGGAATAGAACTATTTAGGGAAATGACCATTATATGATGATACAGAAGGTTGTTGTCGTTGGGATTTTAGGAAACATCTTAACAATGACTGAAAGCTGCAGACACCAGTAAGGTTTGGGTCACACCAGGCAACAAATGTGCAAACATTTAGGAGAATCGGGCAGGTATAGGGCAGGGCACAGGCAGGTGCCAGCACCCCTGGCAGCGAGTGTGAGCAGCACTGGCCGTGGCGCTGCCTGAGTCGCCGGCACTTCTGAAGCATATCTGTTTGATCTGCCGCCTCCTCATCCCCACTCTGAGGAAGGGCTCGTGGCGGGCTCCGTTGTTCCTGCAGCTGGAGGCCCCATGGGTGGGTGCCAGGTTTTAGGGGAAGGAGGCCAGCAGGCCCGGGCCTGGCGGAGGCATCCAGATGAGTTTTGGGCCTCGCAAGGGCTGCCAGGTGGTTTTCAGCAGAGGGCTCCGCCAGCTCCGCTCAGCCCTGAGGCCCAGGTTCAAAGGAAAGGGTGCGCACAAAGGGCCAAATCCTCATAGAAAGAGTAGCTGTAAGCCAAGAACAAAGACTGATCTGTGAGCTTTCTTCAAATATCAAGCTTCTATAACCGAGCTCTGCAGTCTTCCTTTTCTTACCACAGTTGACCAACAAACTGAGCTATATTGATGGAGTAGATATTATAAATGTGTAATGCTACAATACATGAAACATAACTTGCTATATTTGTGTATATGATTTGCAGGTACACGGCTGTGATTCTATTGGTTTTCTTTCTCTACCTCCGACAAATGGCGACCTTAATTTCATGAAAAGACACTGTCGCCATCTAGTGGCAGGCACTGTGAATTGCAGACACGATGCCCTGCGAGATGAAGCACAAGGGAATGATGGGCCTTTGAATGGCCAGCAAATCCTGCTGCCTCTCACACTTACAAGGAAGCCCAGGGTCACAGCTGCGTCGATGACGTCAATGGGATGAGACTCAGCAGTTCGCTGTATTCTCGTAGCCTTTGGATTTCCACAGCTATCCATGATACTGATGACATTTCTAGGTGCGCCAGTAGTGGCCAGTTTGGGCAGGCTTCCCACAAGCACATATATTTAAAAACTTACTTACTTAACAATCCATTCAGTGATCTGAAAAGTCATTTTGGAATGAGAAGGGAAAGGAGGAGCAGGTTTCAGTGGTAGAGCCAAGACTCCTATATCACCACTTGTAAAATAGTGGCAACACACACACACACACACACACACACACACACACACACACACACACACATAATCTTTCCTGGACTCTAAGAGTTCTCCTGGATATTTTTTCCTCAGAATTTTTGTTCCAGTTATGGGACCTGAAGGCTATAAATAAACTCGCTGAAGACATGACTAGTGCTGGCAAGATAGCTCAGCGGACTAAGTGCCTGCTTAGGCACGTATAGGGAGCAGGGTCCGATCCCCAGCGCCACGTGCTGCACCAGCCCTGCTCCAGGGTGTGCTGGGCCCACCAACAGTTTCGGGTGTGGTGGTACATGCCTGTAATCCCAGTTCTGGGGAGGCTGAAACAGGAGGATCGCTAGGAGCTCGAGCTGCATAGTGAGAACCTGAACAATAAATACACGATGACTCTTCACACGGCAGCATGGATAAAGCTCACCATTTGGATAATGAAGCAAGTTGCAGAAGTACACGTGTAATACAAAACTAGTCCCGTAAGAATTTAAACACAGCATATGACGCTGCCTACTGCATGCAGGTATACACACTGATCATGAGCAGTAGAGTAGTCAAACAGGATGCAACTTTTAGTTGTCAGCACCCTGCAGGAAACAAAGAGTGGCTCCCAGGGAATGAGCTAAGCAGGCTTAATATAGGGGCAATCTGGGAAGGTGCAGGGAGAACACAGGGCTCTTCCCATCACGGAGCTGTGCAGGCTGTGGATGCCAGGAGGATGGGAGCACTCTGACACTTGGAGAAAGGGGGGCCCAGGAGCTAGAAGCCCAGGCAGAGGCTGGGCTGGGAGAGCAGCTGACAAAAGAGCTGTGACCCCCTGTGATACAATCAGCCAGCGCACGGCAGCCCCACCTCCAGCAAATAAATCATAAAATAGTGAACAGGATCAAACATTTATATCTCTTGAGTACGTCCAGTGGGGACATAGGTGGTTTTCTGGTGTCTTTTCTGTATGACTACAATTTTCACTAATGAGGACATCTCCCTATTGTCTCACCTATAGGAAGTATAAGATAAATAAAACATAGAACAGCATATGCTTACAGTGAAGATTAATGCCTAAAATGAAAGCAAGTAACATAATGATCATAAATGTTTAAACCTTAGTTTTTCAAATCCGTTTTACACAAAGATAAAACCATCCTCTACATGGAAAATACCATCCAAGTAAAGTTTTTATAGTCGCAGTTAAAATTTGTATTTGACTCTCAGTATTTTGGATGTCCTTTTTAGTGAGAGATTATAAAAAGCTGGGGTGGATTCTCAATGAAAAGCAGATACCTCAGTGTCAGCAATATGACTTGTCTTTTGCAACGCTACTGAAATGTGCTGGCTTGTCTTAAAAATTCCAAATGAAGAACACCAATTGTTGTTTAAATTTCTAGTAGGCACTGGCATTTTCCAACATTTTTGCTAGATGCTGGAATTCTAAATCATATAGTTCCCTAGCAAAATGACACTGGATAACATGAAAGAGTAAATAAAAGCAAACCTTCTGTTGGGACCCTGATTTTCCTGGTAGTCACTTAGTCCATGAGAACTTCAGTGACCTTTTGTTTGGGCCAAGATATTTTCTTTTTTCTTTCTTTTCTTTCCTTTTTTTTTTTTTTTTTAACTGAATCATTATTACTTGCATCTGAGACTTGGAGATTCTGAAGCTTTAGAGATTTACTGTAGTTCAAGTTTTTCAACTCAAAAACTAGGCAAAATTTTGACTGCCTGGTAGACGAACTAGATTCGTGAATTTGTCTTCTCTTACTCTTTTCGACAAGCTGAACACAGATTTTGTGAAGGACTGGGCTGTATAATACTGGCACATCAAATATGAAAATCTAGAAACAGCTTTCTTCTCATATAATAGTTACTATTCAGGAAAATATTGATGCGGTTTTCCCCTTTCCCGGTAATTCTAATATGTAAGGCATTAAGTGGTGGCTACAGCTTAATGAGGCTGCAGCTCAACAGAAGGGGGAACTGTCTTTGACCAGGAATACATACATGAAGAAAAAATTAAGAAGAACCCAGAGCCTAAAGAATGTCAAGAGCATACTACTGATTAACATATCTAAAAGCTGTCTTGGAAACTTCTTTATTAGGGTGCAGCCTGCTTGTTTTAAGGGCACCCAGTCATGATGACAACAAGGACTGTCACTGGCACTGGAATTTGCCCAATATCCACGACATACTCTGACACACAACCGACTCCTTCTCCACTCCCTCCCCACCCCCAACACACACTGTGGTCCAGCATTCATATTTTCACAAACATGATTTAAACACCTCCCAATAGATGCCTGAAAACATTGCCAACTATTGGAGCTCAGGGCTTTGGGACAAAACCTTCCTCTTGTTTAAAGACCCCCTGAAATGCTGCTTCCTCCATAAAATCTTCCCTAACTAAGTGGAAATGGTAACCAGATGTGCTCAAACTTCAGTACTAAGATAATCATATTTATTCTGTAAGCAAAGATACCATCGAGGACCAAATTTGTGCCAACTGTGAATACAGCGAAGTCACAACGCTGTGACTGGGACAAACACTGGTGATTTTGTAGAGCCTGTGAACATCCAAAGGGCAGAGGTAGGAACGATTCCTTTTGCTAGCCATCACAGTTAGCACAGAGCCTGACACACGAGAAGTACTCAGCAAATGATCCTTGCATCAGTTGATCCCAACCTAGCCCTTTTACTTATTTTGAAAAGGAGGCCCATAGAGGAAAGAGTCACACAAAACTGGTATGAGAACTCAGATGTGACTTAGTGCTCCTTCACCCCCTGTCTTCCACAGTAGGGGGTCAGTTGTGTATTAAAGTGCAGCACGAGACCTGATCAAAATCCAGAGCCATATTGATCACTCTCTTATTGTCATCAATACCAGGTGCTCTTCAAACAAGAAGGCTGTGTGCTAATAAACAAAGCAACTTCCAAAACAGCGTTTAGACATGAAAACCAGTAATCTTTTCTTGGCTCTGGTTTTTCAATATATGTGTTCTGTGTCAAACAGTGCCCTCCCTCTGTTGAGATGTTTACTAAGAAGTTATGGACCCAGATTCATGACTTATATCTTAGGATTACTGGGAAAAGAGAAAACAACATCAATATTTTCCTGAAATATTAAGCTTCCATCAGTGTGGTAAGTGGACACTAGGAGTTTCTCCAAAGTTGTTGCCTACAGGTTACTCCTCTTGATAGGACCAAAAGATTCATGCTATCCAGCTAATGTCACAGTGAAAATGGAAAACAGAACTTGACTTTTTAAAGACTTTAGTTGAACAGGATGGCTTCAAGCAATTAGATCTGACTTATAATCCTAGAACAGGTTACTCAAATTTGCTGAGTCCTCTTCACTTGGTATTCTTCCATCCGTCCATCCATCCATCCATCCATCCATCCATCTGTTCATCCATCCACCCATCTACTTGTCATCCTGTCCATCCAACCTTTCCTTCCTTCCTTCCTTCCTTCCTTCCTTCCTTCCTTCCTTCCTACCTATCATCCATCAATTCATATATCTTTCTAGGCATAGCCATTGTCAAATGTGGCTTCCTACTAAAGCCAAGCACTGCTTTAAATGTAAACATGTATGCAGTGTTAAGTCTAATCTTGATACAGACCTTGAAGATTGTGTTCATTTTATAAGTGAAGGAACTAAAGATAAAGGCACAAAGGAGTTTGCTCTATGTCAGAGCTGGCAACAGGTGGAAATGGGAGCCTTGGTCTACCTGATTCCAGAGCTCATGTACAAATCCTTCTTCCCTCAGTCTCCAGTTCTACAGAACACAAACAGATGTTATGTTATGCCTTCAGGAACTCAGAGTACAGTGAAAGCAGCAATCAAGTAAGCCATGCTTAAAATAGAAATAGCCCCGAGGAGCTCTTTGAAAAACTAAAGAGAATTTTCAACAAAATACCCGGCATAGTGCCTGGCACATTTGACAAGGGCAGATCTCATAAGGGTTATTGCACATTTTGGAAGAGAAATTCATGTATGTCTTTGAAATCCACCCATTATTATATCATCTTTGGACTTTGCAGCCTCTTCATCTGAGTAATGTAAGTGAAGTATGAAGATATTTCTCCTTTTTTGTCTAAGATAGAAAATCATGGCCTTTCATAGTGCAACATGCCTCAGACAGGATGGGAGGTAAGGCACGATAGCTACCCACACTAAAGGAAATTAAAGAAGCACACTGGTGGTGAAGAAAAGGACGCAGGAAGCAGAGAAAGATGCTCCAGCACCCAGCCTCCCAACACCTAATGTGTTCCAGGCCTGGGCAAGTAGGGATGGATTCAAGCCAAGCACAGAGAACTCTTGATTCAGCAAGTGGTTCAATTCTGTGAGTCATTTCTGGAAAAAGAAAATCCATACCATGGCATGAGTTCTTGCTTCACATTTTTGTGCCTCATGGAGCTTGGTTAAGTTTCCCAAAATCCTTCTGGCTAATTCGAAGGGATAAACATCTAATTCTCTGTTTTTGAACTTCTGCACAGTATCGTTGCGTATGGTTATGCAACTCTTCCAGTTACCCAGAGTCCTTCAGCACGAGATGTCTGACAGCTCATCTAAGGTTCACTGCTTCAGTTCTCATAGAACCAACCAGGTGATGTGTAGGTTTACAGCAACTGGGGAGACTGGCAGGAGAAGTTATTCTTCTGATTTAATGTGTAGGAATCGTAAGGGTGGATAAATACTGTCCATGATAGTTAGAATTTGTTGTACTAGAAACTGTGTCACAAAGAATGACTATGTCTATGAGGACAAAGTATGTGGGTCTTTTAAATAGCTTGTGGCATTTGTCAGGCCAGTCTCCCCACATATGACCAGTGAAGTTAGATGACAGTCACTGATGGTGACTTGGCATGGATTTGACATGGACTTGACTTATGTGCATTTGGACAGAGATTTGATTTTTCAGATTTAGTCAATGAACTATAGTGATTTTGACTTGCTGCTGTGCTGGAATAATGTCTGTCTGTTCTTTAAGGTAATAAGAAAGAATACACATTTCTGACCCAACATATTTGGTTTATGGAATTCATTATTTCATTAAGATATAATGAGGTTGTCCTTGAAATGACATGTCATCCAGGGCTTTGGCCATTAAATGTATTCATAAGCTATTTGAGTGAAAATGCATCAGCTGTATCAAGTGACGCACACAGGAACTCGATATTGAGAATGATGGAAGAGGTGGGAAATGGAAATGCGTCTCTTCGCGTTCAAGACTATTTAAGGCTATGCCAATAAAAATGACCCACGCACTTGCATCCTGAAGCAAGAAAATCAGAAACTGGGCATCCAGATATAGCACTGCCTTAGGTTTGATACTGTCTGTGCTGGCACTAAGGGCACGATACCCAGCCACTGAGCTTTGGGAGACAACTTCTCTCACTGGTTTGCCTTCCTTTCTGTAGAGAAGGAGGAGCTTTGTGTTGTTTGGGGGATACAAAAGCACTGGAGATGAAAACAACTTTCAAAATTCCAATACTTTCATTCAGATGTTTCTTTGAGTTTCAAGAGAGACGCCGTTTTATCCTCAGTAGTATTAAAAACAGAATCTGCATGGTTTCAGCACCTCAAAAACCGTATTCCATAATTGCGCTTTATTTAAGAAAGTAGGAAATATTCATATAATCTAAATGGGAATTTTTAAAAGAAAATTTTGAATTTTTATGACACTAAAAGTTAAGTGTGAAACTAGAAATCCTTGGCATATCAGAAATTTTAAAGTAAATTCTTTAAAGCTTCATAAATATCTATTTCTTTGGTCTTTTTTTTTTTTTTTTTTCTTTCTTTCGTCTTTTTGAGACAGGCTCTCGTTATGCAGTTCAGGCTGACCTTGAGCTCACTTTTGTAGCCCAGGTTGGTCTCGAACTTGCACCGATCCGCCTGTCTCAGCCTCCCGAGTGCTGGGATTACAGGCGTGCGCCACCACGCCCAGCTTGGTCTATTTTTTTTTTTTTTAAATACCAAGTGATATCAATGTCTCAAGACTATTTCTGTCACACCCTTAGGGTATGCTGAGACTGCGATTGAGACTGGGCATGGTGGCATGTGCCTATAACCTCAGCATTTGGGAGGCTGAAAACAGGAGAACCACTATAAGTCCAATCTGTGTAGTGAGACCCTGTAGATCCTGTGCTACAAGCAAACAAACAAACAAACAAACAAACAAACACCTAGAAAACTATTCCTGTCTTTCTTTAATCAAATTTGTCTGTTAACCACTTACGAGCATAATTATTTAGGTACAGAATGACCAAACGTTGCTTATTTTTTCATTAAGTTTTAAAGGAATAAATATAATAGGAAATATAGAAATGACAATTTTATCAAATTTGTTCAATGATACTTTGGCTTATGGTATATCTTAAAACAATGAAACATTACAATCTGGACGACAGTATGTAGTCACTTTCCAAATTCTTTTTACATTATTATTGTCTTTCTTGAAACAACACACTGTACTGCTGTGTTGGCTTTTCCTTTTATTCTTTGGGTGGTACAACTTCAATAGAGTGACCACCTGCTAAGCATAATGGTCAAGTCATTGATGGGTGTCCTTATTGGCATTTTGCTGTCCTAAAATTTTCAATTATTTGATCTATTTCTTATTTTTTAAAAAGCTTTTATTTATTGGTTTGATTTAGGTTTTCCCTGCACAGCTCGGATATATTAGAGTCAATCTACACTGAAAATAACTTTCTGCAGCCCCTTGTTTTGAATAAGTAATAAAAGAGCTCCGCATTGTTCCAGAAGGTGCATAAATATTTTATCATAATATTTTTCCTTACTTTTTCATTACAGAAGAGCTCGTTAGATGTTGCTCAACTCTGTCAACACCACCCACAGAATTATTATAATCCATGATGACTTTTGGAATTAGCTTTAGTTTTTCTTTCAAGTTCTATCATTTCTGTGTTACGAATAGTTGATAATAAAGAGACATCTTTTTGTCTTTCCATTTCATAACACAGATTTTCCTCTCTGATATGCTAATATTTTTCTTTCTGCGTTTTTTTCTTTTACAGCTGTTTTGGCCCGGCCTTCCTGCTCTGCCTCAGCGTCATAAAGATCTCCATTTTGTAGTATGAAACTATAACACTGAGTTCTGGAGAAGTCTAAAATTATATCTAATGCAGTGATGCTAAGAATCCTTATAGGTTAAGGCCCGGCAGGATGGCTCAGTAGTCTAAAGCAGCTGCAGGCGGCTGCAGGAACTGCGGTTCGATCCCCGGCACCGCATGCTGCACCAGCCCTGCCCTCAGGGTGGGCTGAGCTGGCCATAAAGACAAACAAACAAACAAACAAACAAAGGTTCTGAAACAAGAAAAATAAAATAAATTTTAAAAAAAGAATCCTTATAGGTTACAGCACAGAATTATAGTTTATTTTTCACAAATAAAATAAACATGAATGACTAAAAGAAACCAACCAGAACTTATTATTAGACTTCACCAGCAAGAAACATGAATGGCGAATACAATATACTAAATAAAAAAAGAACCAAAAAAGAAAGTCAATATACAACAGATGTAGAAGTGTCTCTTGTGCAAATAAGAGTTGACAAGTTGAAATGACACCTGTTCAAGTGACGCTCAGGCAAGGCAGTGTAAGCAAATGAGTGGCCACCGCCCCTTGAAATGTCATTCCTACAATGCTCACTCTCTAGGCATCCACGTGGGCAAATGGCAGCCGCACCTGGCCTCTCTTTTCCACACTGCAGTCATACTTAGAGATGAAAAGTGACCTTTATGCCCAGGAGGAAATAAGAATTCTTGCTGGACAGAAGTGCTTTCTGAAGGACAACCACTGTTTATAGATCTTTACTTCTCTGAGGACAGCTGCTTATGTCAAGAACTAATGCAACTGTGTGTGTACATCTATGACTGCGTTTGGTTTCCCATTTTTTTTTTGTCTCTGGACAAAGGAAAGCTCAGCAAACAGTTGGCAGGTTAACCTCTAACAGTCTATTCTATCTAATGCATTTGTGAGTAAATACCATGGCTTCACTGGTATAAAGATGATCATTTACTTACAAATATAATGTGTATTCATTGTACAGGATTTGAAAAGTACAGAAATAAAGTATTTCTAATGAAGATACTTCTCCTACTAATAACCACTAATTTGTATTCATTCCCTTTCAGTATTGTTTTGTGCAGGCTGGGAGATAGCTTGGCTGTCTAAGCTCCTGCCTGGTGAGTGCAAACGACCCAAGTTTGACCTCAGGTACTGTATGCCATGCTGGCCCTGGAACCCTGGCTGTGTTGTATGGGCCAACGAAACTGAGTGTGATGACAGACTCCTATAGTCCCAGCACTGGGGAGATTGAGACAGGAGGATCACTATGAGCCTGAGTTATGTAGTGACACTCTGTGCCAAATAAATGAATAAATAACATAAAATAAATGTTTTTTTTTAGCCGGGCGTGGTGGCTCACACCTGTAATCCCAGCACTTGGGAGACTGAGGCAGGAGGATCAGTGCGAGTTCAAGACCAGCCTGGGCTACAAAAGTGAGCTCAAGGACAGCCTGAACTGCATAGTGAGACCCTGTCTCAAAAAGACCAAAAAAAATATATATTTTTTTACATCGGTTTACTCTTACTCATTTATGCACACCACAAAAATACACAAAAGTTACATTCTGGTTTTTAACCTAATTTATTCTCTTATACTATTAAAGTCCCTTTGACTCATTTTTTCTTTAATGGCTTCCTAACACTTTGCCTTTTGGAACATCAGGGACTTTTACAATGACTTCCTTATTTCTAGGTATTTTGGACCTTCTTTTCCTCATTATAAATAAAACTGCAAGTCATTGGTTAATTTGGGAGAGAGTCTGCAAAACAGCTTGCTGAGTCAAAGCTCACTGGGGTGGAAGTACTTGCTCTATACTGGCGATGTTGTTTTGGAGACCTTAGTACAAGTCTCATGCATAACTGTAAAAGCTTTAAATTTTTCATAATTAAACTCAAGCTCTCACTTTTACCTTGCTTTCTTGATTGGGATAATATCTACATACTTCATATGTTTACATAAATCTGAAAATGGGGAAATCCCACAAGTAGACACATATATGAAATTGCTTATTTTTATTTTTATTATGTATTTGGTACTGGGTCTCACTATGCTTCTCAAGCTCATAGTGATCCTCCTGCTTTCAGCCTCCCCAGAGATGGGATTACAGGTGAGCGCGACCACATCCAGACTCTGTGGCTGGCTCAGTGCGTCTTGGGGGTGGGTCCTGTGCGGCACGTGGTGCTGGCAAGCAAACCTGGTCCTTGTGCTTGCTAGGCAGAGGCTTAGTCCATCAGCTCTTGGAATTGTTTTTTTTTGTTGTTGTTGTTGTTTTTTTTTTTTTTTTTAATGTTACGGCCGGCTCAGCCTGCTCTGGGGGAGGGGGCTGGTGCAGCATGTGGTGCTGGGGATTGAACCGTGGTCCTTTGTGGTTGCCTAAGCTTGCTTAAGGAGATGCTTTAGACCACTGAGCCATCTCACCAGCCCATGGAATTTTTTTAAAATAATTTTTTATTTTATTTTATTTTCTTGTTTCAGAACTTTTGTTTGTTTGTTTATTTATTTATTTTTATGGCCGGCTCAGCCTGCCCTGAGGGCAGGGCTGGTGCAGCATGTCGTGCCGGGGATCAAAGCGCGGTCCCTGCAGCTGCCTAAGCTTTCCTAAGCAGGCACTTTAGACCACTGAGCCATCCTGCTGGGCCCCTGGAATTGTTTAATACTAGCAAATTCTTTCCAGCAAGAAATGAAAATAGCACTCGGCTGCCAAACAGACACCCCCCCCCCACCACCACTATGGCTAAAAAATCGTGTGCCTGCTCTGTGAGGTGGCTGCCGTCAGAATGCCAGTGCACTGTGATTCTGAAAGTCTTGCCTTCACTCTCTGATGGCCTCCAGCTCAGGCTAGGGCAGAAGCACAGAAAATGGTCACTAAGACTTTTGTGGGCGTGAGACTTGCAGAGCTCACCTCCTTCCTCGGCAGAAGGGCACCTGGCCTGGGCTGTCACCGATGCACTCGTAGGCCCTGGTGGAGAACTGAAGTCTCCCTTAAGGGACTCTCATTAAGGCTAAGGGAAGAAGCATCACTCACATTTCCACAGTTTCTAACACTGGCCACAGCAAAAGCTGAAGCCCCTGCAGCCTGATACCTTTGGTAGCTATTTCCCGGGCCTACTGACAAAATAGGTGTGACAGCTCAAGACGTAGTCATGTGGACCACTGTTATCTTTAACACTGTGAGTATATTAATCTTAGCCCCAGATTGGGAATGCATAGAAAAGATACCTGTACATATTCATACAAAAAGTAAATCATAAAGAAAAAAAAAAAAAAAAAAAAAACAGGCCAGGGTTAGAAATAATAATTTCCATATTAAGCAAGTACAGATAAAAGCCAGCAAGTCATAAACCAGGACTAAATGTAAATAGTTATCACCTCTGAGCTTTATACCTCATTTGCATCAATTTAGCTGGCTGCACAGCTGTAGTGGAATGCTAAACTCAGTAGACCTGCAACTGTACAAAGGCAGCTGCTTTGCAAACTTTCAATTTTCTGTTTTCAATGACTGCTAATTCATTCAACAGGTCAAGGGCATAAAAGTTAAACAGGGCAAAGACTAATAAATGATGTCCTCCAATTGCTAATATCTGGTTACACTGAGATAAGAGGTGGCCGGAGTCTACTTGTATAAGGTTTTTATCTGAAGAACATGACACTAACTGGGCATGGTGGTGCACACCTGTAATCCCAGCACTCAGGTGGCTGAGGCAGGTGGCTGAGACTTACAGGCCAGTCTGGTCTACATAGTAAGTTCAAGACCATCCTGGACCACAGAGCAAGACCCTGACTCAAAATATAAAAACAAACATCATAAAAGAAAGGGGAGAAAGGAAAAAGAAAGGAAGACAGAAGAAAGGAAAGAATAAAACAGAAGGGAGAGGGAGAAATTAGATAAATTAGTGCTTCCAGTTATTCCTCTGAATATATTATAAACAAGGTAACAAAGCAAATGAATTTGGAACCCGTTTTCCCTTGGGGATGAGGGCATTAATAAAACAGTGCTTCCTGAAAGACCAGAAATGGACCTCCATTTAATAAGTTAATTTATGCACTCCTGGGTCCTCATACAAGTTAAGCAGCACAGAATATCACAGCAGGCCTAGAACAACAGATCTTGAACCCTGCTGTGTTTGTTCAAGAAGGCAAGTTAAGCTATTCCTAACAGGAAACAAAACATGAGGCTGGGCTATTAAACAGGGATCACTTTGCCAGACTGCAGCCCTGAATGCATCAATTGCTGTCCCAAACAGGATTAGAGATGTGGTTTGCTTTAACCACGGTTTTGAGAAAAATGTTTATGCCTCTCCAGAATTCTCAGGCTTCTGTTAACTAGTACAGTCCCAGGAAAGATACATAACACCTAGGAGATGGTTGGGAGTTCCTTTTTGAAAATTCTAAGGTTGTATGAAGGCGGAAAAGGTGCCAGCATCTGGACAAGGAGACCATAACTAGCCAGATGTGGAATTCCCCAAAGGGCATCCTTGACTAACTACTCAAGGCTCACTGTACATTGTTAAATCGATATTGATTAAATTAACCTCACAAGGAACAGCTGGAGTGTTGCTCCTACAGGCAGAAACTATTTGAGTGAAACTGAATTATTGTGTTCAACAGTCTGACAAACAAACATACTTGTGTGAATGGCTTTGTGTCTTTCTGCTATGTTACCCTTAGGAGACAAAAGTCCTGTGTTATTCTTGTAGAAGTCAAAAATGACCATGTGAGAGGAGAAAAAAAGGCAAAACTCTCACGTGGAACCCCTCCTCCCAGAATTCAAGGTCAATCAACACACTCAAGAAAACACTTTCATTTGCATGAAGAGTGGACTGTGATCCCGGGTTTTAGCCAAGAGTTCAGGACACCACCTCTACCTAGTGAGAATATATAACACCTACCAGTCACATCTGCACTATGGCCATGAAGGTTATATCAAGGCTTCGAAATGAGAGAGCCTAGGAATTACCTTGCAGGTGCTTATTATGGCTTATTGAAAAATCACTTCTTTTGGCAAACTTGTTTTATACGACCATCACGAAGGTGTAGCTGAGAAGCTACGGAAGACCCTAACAGTCCTGGGGAATCATGCAAGCTATATATAGGCATTAGTTATGAGTGTCTGCTGCCTAGAAGAGGGATAGCCAAGTGGGGCATTTTCAGGATAGCCAAGAGATTGAAATAAGCATGTTTACAGAGATACAAATATTTAAAATATTTATGGAGAAAACAGTTTCGGGTGATACAAAGACAGATTACAAGGAAAACAGCACCAATGCAGACACCATATGGTCCAATGTATGCACTCATGACCTCATGCAAAAAACAGGCCAAAGACATAGCTGCTGGGGATGCCTTCCTTTTCCCTCAGAACAAAAAAACCTTTTGGCTTGAGAAGGAACTCATTAGACTCCTACCCGCACATGGCTGCAATCTATGGGTAATGGTAAAGGAATCAGGGAAAAGAATTCTCAAACAATTGTCCCTAAAAGCTTTGCTTTTTGAGGATTTCAAGACCAATTTCCATTTCTTTCGGACTCCATGGAGCGGGGACAGTTAGCTCACGCACAGTTCCTAGCGACATGGAAGGAGTCTCACATCTCCGTTGGGTTCTTTGGTCACCTCTTGATCATTTGTTAGGTTCAAGTGAGGAACTCAGACACTGGACAAGGATTCTGGACCTCTACCTCCTATGTGACTGCTCTCATGTTGTGCTCTGGAATGCCAGGGGCCAAGCACCACCAAACGGCCACTGGAATTTTCTGTTCTGTGAGTGTCCAACAGGTATCAGCTTCTGGGCTACAGGAACAGTTCTCATGACCAAAGTGGAAAGGTAGTCTATCATTCTCATTAAGTATATATGAGGCCCAATGTTTAGAGAAGTTGCTGATCTGGTCGTGGTCATGAATGGATAGGCCAGGGAGGAGGCCACCACACCCCTTCATTGGCCAGGCAGCAAGATAGAACGTCTGAGGGAAACTAAGGCTCCTAAGAACCTCAACCTTCTAACAAAAGCCCCCTCATGTGTCTCACTGGGGAGAGGGAAGGGAGGCTCTGGACGGGGATGAGGGCACATCACACAGGCTGCAGCCCTGCAGAAGGATGCTTTCAACCTATAAATGCCTCTCTGCCCTGCTTCTCAGCCTCCAGTCCAGAGATCTGAAGCTTGTATTTGTTCTCCAGAACCAGATTACCCTGAAGCTAGTCTCAAAGAGTTCTAAAGCCTCACACAGGACCATTAAAATTGTTTTAAAGACAAGTACCAGCTCTATTTTAATCAGAAAAGGTGATTTGTAGGCATGATAGGAAAAGGAGGCCTAGCTGTTCCTACAGAACAAGGTCCCTGGAACCGTCTGACCTCTTTTGGAGGAAGGGAAAGAACAAGGGTACCAGCTAAAGAATCTTCCTTGCTTCAAGACTTGACAGTGACATTATCCACTTTACAGGGCGTGTCATGTGTGTCAGTACATGATGGCAGAAGAAACAAATGCAGTGAGGTAAGCGTTACTGAGGCAGAGAGCCCAGCCACACTTGTTGGTTTGTTTTATTTTAAAATTCCATGACTGATAGCACCTGTGGTTTATGACGAATCTTCTATGACAGGAACACTTTTGTGTATGGATCAGTGGGAATCTGATGAATAAATGCCTGTGAATTAACTGGGTCCATTTTTGAGCATTGAATATGTTGAGTCTCTTCACCCTCCCAAAAGAAAAATTCTCTCGAATGTAGGCAATTAAGAAGGCATGTCCTATCAAAGTCATCAAGCCTTGTAAACATTCTGATTTCTGACCATATATTTACCCTGGAAGCTGTTGCTATCCTTGAATACTTTCAAGTCTTAATGAAGTGTCCAGTCCTTTTGTGATGGCACTGAAGTGTAATCAAACATTACCACAAGCCAAGTCACATACTAGCACGTCTTGCCTTGTTTAAATGTCTCAAATATGTTTGAGTAATTGTATAATGATTTCTAGGCCTCTGGTTGTCCATATGGTTGGAACAGACTGTCTTTCGTACTGCAGTTGTGCTATCTGTCTCGATGAAAAGGTACCCAATCATCACTGCTCTCAAACAGAAAGCTTGAGAGATGCTGCTTCTATTTTAGGGTGGCACTGATACCTTAACACTTGAGAGGCAGCTAGCCCACATCTGGTCCCCAGAAACTGCTACATCCTTCACAAGGCTTGCTTATGTTGATTAAATATGCAAGAATGATGTGGTGGGTGTGGTGTGCCTTTTTCTTAACCACAGCTGTCTTTAGGACACAATGGCATGACACATGGGACCAACAAAGTAAAGCCATCGCTGCACCCAAATAGAGGCTTTGTGGACAAAGTACATTGGAGATGATGGAACCAGATCATCTCTGGTAGACAGTGAGGACCAGTGAAAGGGTCTGGCCATTGGTGAGAACTCCACTCTCATTCTCTAAGGGTGATAAGTTATGCAAAGGAGCTGCTGGCTTGGTAGTAAATGGAATACAGTGTGGAGGTCTCAGAGATCTGGCATTAAAGCACAGAATTTAAATTTGGCCGCTGGACATTACTATCACACTATCTGTCTCCCTCAGAGACTCTTCCAGGAAAGGTCTGGAATGTTGTGTTCTAAGGAACATCCCAAACTTACTGGATCTATTATTTCAGGATTCTTAGGAAAATACTTGGGCATGAAATCACCCTCGAGTCACTGGCCATGAGGCGATTCTTTGGTAGGATTCACAGGGCAAGGGATAGCGGGCACTGAGCGTGTGGGTCTCTGTGTTCCCGCCCAACTTTAGACTTCTGAAGCTGTAAAGGGAAAACCATTTCACTGGTCAGCGTGTGGAATCATACAACACCATGGAAACATGCATGACGTGTGAGTTCTGGGCATGACTAGATGGGACGGAAAACAGTTTACCTTTTGAGCCTGAGGGAGCTGAAAAATAAGGGGAAACAAACAAAAAGAAATCAATCATTATACAGAAGTCAAGATTAGTGGTAAAACTTCATTTCACAGCATTGGCAAGTGCAACAACCAAAACAAGGAGACTGAAGAATGAAAGGAAACTAAACCCAAGTAACTTTTCAATACAACTACAGCATTGGTTATTTGACCTGCGGTCTGAATTGGTGACTATCAACAGATGGTGAGTTTTCCAACAGGTGCTCTGGGAATCATGGTGCCTCCGACAAAGCTGAAGGCCCTCAAGTCCTTCTGTCCAGCGGCCCACAGAGCATACTTCTATGTCTGAGTTTCTCATTCCTGCAGGCTGACTTGCTCAGCTGTCCAGAGGTAGTTAAGGTTGTTATAGGTAGGAGTAGAGGGACAGGGAAAATGGGTTGTCGGCCTTCAGTCCCTAGGGCTCAGGAGTGCTTTGAAACACCCCACAGTAAAGGGGACAGCTCCAGATCAAGGACTTATTCAGCATATGCGCCAACAGTCCTAAAATTGAGAAATTCATCTGTATGTAAAGGTAAGATTATTACACAGATGTTGGCAGAGCTGTAGGGGAGAAGAAACTCTTCTCCACCGTTGGTGGGAGTATAGACTGGTGCAACCGCTGAGGAAGCCAGTGCAGGGAGTTTTCAAAACACTAGAATAGAAGGACCCATTCGACCCAGCTATTCCCCTTCTGGGTATCTTCCCAGAAGAACTGAAAACATCGGTACACGTGCCCCCACGAGCATAGCGGTGAAATTTGCCACAGCTAAATCTCGGAAACAACTCGAATGTCTGTCAACCGAGGAATGGATAAAAAAGATGTGGTATTTTTATACAATATAGTACTGTTCATCTATAAAGGAAAAAAAAAAAAAACTTTAAGGCTTTTATTGGTAAATGGATGCTACTAGAGACCATTCTTTTTTTTTTTTAGAATTTATTTTTCTTTTATTTATTTATTTATTTTCTTGTTTCAGAACCTTTGTTTGTTTATTCACTCATTTTTATGGCTGGCTCAGCCTTCCCCGAGGGCAGGGTTGGCACAGCATGTGGTGCCGGGGATTGAATCGCGGTCGTCCCTGAAGCCGCCCAAGCTTTCCCAAGCAGGGC
Source organism: Myocastor coypus (assembly GCA_004027025.1). Lineage (NCBI taxonomy): Eukaryota > Metazoa > Chordata > Mammalia > Rodentia > Myocastoridae > Myocastor > Myocastor coypus. The sequence continues at coordinate 27,863 of PVJA010001496.1, read as the reverse complement.
TTTAGACCACTGAGCCATCCCGCCGGGCCCCTAGAGATCATTCTTGTAAGTTAAATGAACCTAACTTGTACGTGTGAACATCATGTTGTCGGTCTGGTGTCAAGAACCTCCAAGAGTGAATGAGATCCAAAAGGGACGAAAGACATGGTTGGAGGAAGAGAAATCGCTCAAAAGGAAAGAATTGAGATAGGGGAAAAAAGAAAAGCGAGAGAAAAGTTGTGTGTGTATATATAGATATGTGCGTATGTATATACACAACAGCTAAGATAATTGTACTATTAATTCCTACTGGTTTACTGAAAAAAACAGTCACTGTTTAACTGTTTGATCAATATTGCCTGTGTGAATGTAGTAATCCAAACAACTACTTTAAAGATAACAATATGCAACCTAATAACTAATAAAAAGTAATAAGCATTGTTAATTTTCTGGTCATCCTACTTTGAAATTCTGCATCATTTTTACTATTTGTTTTAATAAAAAACAATAAAAATAACACAAAATTTAAGGTCAGTTATCCACGTTTCACAACACATTAACTACTCTCTTTATTGGTGGTGAAAGGACATTAGACAGAGCTTTGCACATGTAAAGCTTAGATTCTCCAAACAGCGAAAAGATAGTGAACCCATAAAATACATCATAATTGCTTCCCAATGGCATCTGTAAGGAACTAAAATAAATTTGTACCTAGAAATGGTGAGCACTCAAAAAAAAAAAAAAAAAAAAAAGAAGAAGAAAAGATAAGCATTCACAAAACATATTTGTCTATTTTTCATTGTTGAGATATTAGGCGGTGGTTTCCGGCCACTGTGTTGTGACTCTCATTGTACATGCAGTGTTTTGAAAAGCATTTGCCTAATTTAGAATGGAATTAGCATCATCAATGTATTAAATACTCAATCTAGGACCACGGAATTACAAAGACTTAACTTATCCACACAGAGACTATAACATCTATCAAGTATAAACTTGGCCATCTGTCATTATGTGTAGGTCCTTTGTTTACACTACCCAATTAAACCATAGCAACCCAACACTAGGTTCTTCCATTTCACAGATAAAACTAGGATTTAGGGTAAGTACACAATGTCCCATAGGTAACAAACAAATTGTCATTCTGGGCCTCCTGACTAGAATATAGAAAGCCAACTCAACTCACATGAATAAAGACCCCCAAAACTTGATAACTGTGGCTACCGACTCTTTTCTGAATAGTGTAAGTTTAGAAGTACTAAATGATCCAAGAACACTAAATCAGATATCTCAGGTTCCCCATTAAAATGTCCTGTCTTTCTCATCTTTAGCAAGTTGGAAAGAACACTCTCTTGGTCTTTATTGAGATTACTATCTCTGAAAACTCAACCAGGTCCCTGCCCTGGGAAGGGAGCCCTGCAAGGCATGGCAAGGCGATTAATCAAAGACACAAAATATCTTGGGTTTCAGAGATGCCTCCAAAGTGCCACTGAAAATGTCCATGAAAGCGAGATCTTGACTTCCTCAACACTCCACTTCCGATACTTTCATCTCAAACTGCCTTCCCCATCTCAGAAGAAAGGAACAAAAAAATGTGTCTTTGTGATTTTTTTTTCTTCTCTTGGTTATAGCTACAACTATTAGAAGAGGAAGTTTGCAAATTTCTCCAGGGCTTTGTGGGAGTTCAAGAAAAAAATGCCTCATCCAGGAGGGAAAATATGAGCCTAAAAAAGAGGAATCGCTTAGAAAAAAATTTTCTGACACAATAAACATCTTTTACACAACAGAACAGAAACCCTGGACACAAGAACACTGTGACATGGAAGATGTATGTTTCCTTAGGAAAACATCTGTGTTGAGACACTGCTATGTCTTATGCACCCCACAGGAAGCCATGACAATTACAGATATATGATGAGCTTCTAAATAGCAAAGTCACATCCCATACCAATGGCCCCATTTTACAGGCCTCAGATAGCACAGTCAATGTTTTTCTATCTCTGTTTTTATGTCTCTGTCTCTCTGTCTTTGCCTCTCTCTTTCTTTCTTTTTGTCTTCCTCCAACCCTTCTCTCTCTCTCTCTCTCTCTCAAGTTTTATCTTGGTTAAGCAGGAAGCAAGACACAAAAAGACTCACCCATTTAAGCACATGAGAAGAAATCCTGGGAAGGAAAATGAAAGACTAGGACTTGTGGTGATGTCCTCAGTTTAAGACTAGCCTCAAACTCTCCGCAAAACATGTATTTTCCTCAAGAAGTCACTCATGATAACAAAGAGAAGCTTTCCCATTGGAGCTTTGAAATAATGTAAATTATAGCTTGCAATGCCCTAAACAGGTTGGTCCTTGAGAAGGAGCCTCAGAATAGAACATAACAAATTTAGACCAGATCATCTGCAGCCACAGATGCTACTGCCTGGGAGTTGGTTCCTCTGCCATAGTATTTACCTAACATGCATGAGCAGTGGGCAGAGACCTGAGCTGGAAGCCTGACGGGTCAGATGCTCAACTGACTGGTTCTCCCTTGGCCTGGGGCTGGAGTCCTGGAGCATCTGCCTCTGACCTTCGGCTGGGGTGCTCACCCACGAAGGGTGGGTGAAGGTTTGGGGGGCTGGATCACATCTTAGCTGACCAATGGGCTTTGACTCAGGACCAACTCTGATTGGTGGTGGCTGTCTGCAAGGAGTTCTGGGAAACCTCCAAAGTTAGGCCTGAGTTTCATTGGAAAGAATATTGAAACCAATTTGCATCATTTGCTGTGGGCAAAGAAATAAGACATGGGGAAGCATAACTCTAAATACGAGCTCTCAAGATCTTATGTCACTTTTCTTTGCAGTTCTGGAAACATCTATAGTTGCCACATAGTTTATCTGTTTAATGTCTCGGTCCCTTGACAGGTACAAACTCTATGACGGCAGAGAAGCCATGTGTTCTATATGTATTTCTGACACTCTTAAACCTGGGTTTGGTGCCCTCCGTGTTAATTAGGTACCTTATTACTAATATACAGCTAAGAGAAGATAAACAGAGTAAATATTTTAAATCTGTAACAAACTGCCAACCCCAAATGCTAATAACCTAAGCTCATAGCTTCCCCCCCTTTTTTCTTCTGTATTTAGGATAGGGTCTACAGGGTGTACAGGGTCTCACTATGTAGATCAGACTCATAGTGATTCTTCTGTTTTCAGCCTCCCAAGTGCTGGGATTACAGGCACACCCCCATGCCCAGTCTCCATCCTGTGTCACTGCATCCCATGTGCAGGGCTGGCAGGGCACACCAGGGATCGAACCCTGGCTGCTGTGGTCTGCCTAAGCAGATGCTTCTGTCCACTGAGCTATCAGGCCAGCCCTCTAAGCTTATGGCTTGCAACAGGAAACCTCAGCTGCTGAGACAGATATGCAACTCTCAGATTTCCAACTGCCAGGCATAGGCATCTACGTGCATGAGATTCTCACTGACCCACAGAAGTGCACACAGCCTGTCTAGGAACTTTCTGTCCCCACAGGGTCTGATCTCAGGTGGCTGCTCTTTCTACCCAGTGGAGACCTTTTCTTCCAAACGACTTTGTGAGGCATGGCGGACCGCTGCTGCCACTCTGGGGCCATTTCACCTATCCAAGGGTGTTGGTTCCTTAATCTGAATGTCCCATATTATATGATCCCATGTACAACCGTGTGCCGACATTTTTCTAACCATTTTCCTGAGCAAAGAGTAATGAAAGACAGTAGTTGTGGTTCTCCGTAGACTTGCTCAGACTCCTAGGGCGACCTGAGCGTGGATCCACTTTGGAAGGCAAGGCACATTGCAACATAAAAACACTGAGGCTGCATCATGCAGGCGACAATAAAAGAGAAGGCGGGGATGCAAGGTAATAGCACTAACAGAAATAGTCCCTGCTCTCTAAATGTCCTCCATAGACCTTTCTGTCCTTACACTGCCCCTCTGAGGCAGATGGCAGAATCATACTCTGCTTATGGATCAGGAAATAGACACTGTTAAGCCGGGCGTGGTGGCGCACGCCTATAATCTCAGCACTCGGGAGGCTGAGGCAGGAGGATAGGTGAGAGTTCGACACCAGCCTGGGCTACAAAACTGAGCTCAAGGCCAGCCTGAACTGTACAGCGAGACCCTGTCTCAAAAAGACAAAAAAAAAAAAAAAAAAAAAGGAAATAAGGAAATAGACACTGTTTAGAGAGGCCAAGGACCTTGTCAAGGTCACAGGCAAGGAAATGTTCAACCTCAGGGTCAAAGTCAAGTATGTCTTACATGCATCTGCTCCATCCCCTAGGTCTGCACTGCTACTTCTCATGAAGACCAAATGATTTGAGCACAAACCCAGGATCCTGAAGGATATGGGGACCCGAGAGGCCATTCTATGTGACCACCATTCATCAAAGCAAGGGGGCCTGAGGATTCCTGGCTTTGCTCCCTTTGGGAGAGTCTAAATGCAGCCCACCATGCTTCTGAGCATACAGCACACAGGGTCTGATACATCATAAACGTGTACCCATGTACCGTGCCTCTTCCATCACAGACACCCATGATCTTATCTCACCTTAGAATTTGTCCTCGTGTCCCTCCTTGCTTGCCTAGAAAACACCTCCTTCGCCAACCAGCTTTCACTGTCCCAGAGAACCCTGATCTGCCCTCATGTCATAGTCTCATCGAGGTTCTCATCACCTATCTAACACAATATGCATCCCACTTAAAGCATTTATAATTGCTGCCAGTTACAGTAACCACCTTTCTGTCCTTCTGCTTTGGCAACCGAAACCCAAATTTTAGCCAGGCTCAGATAAGTGGCCCTATTAGGGGTCTGTGTGGCTAAATGAACTCAGCTGTGGTCAGCAAAGTACGTGCAGGTATGGTTATGTCAGCTCATGTCCCTTAAAAGGACTCTGTCCTACTGCCAGGAAGGTAGACCTGATGGCTAGTATTCCAGAGCTCATCCTGGTCTATGAGGAAATAGGATGGGAATCATGCAGCAGGATGTTGAGAATAACAGCAATGGCAGTTAATTCTAGTTGCTCTGATAGGTTACGCATCATTTTCAATATCTTACCTATGTGAGCTTCTTAAAAACTGGTTAATTTTATTGGGCACACTGCATAATGGCTCCAGTTTTGTAGACAATAGGATTGTAAGGTCATACAGGCAGAGAGTAGCAAAGCTGGGATTTGGGAAGGTGCGTGACTTGGCTACTGAGATCTAGCTAAAAGTTGATGGGAAAGCAGACCAGAATGCTAGTGGTAGAGTTCACCAGCAGGAGTCTGGTCCTTGTTGGATTTGAGAACAGAGACGATGGACTAAAGAATGGTATGAGAGACAACCTGAGGCTCTTGGCTTAGCTAAACGGAAGCATAGAAATGCCAATGGCAGAGATAGTAACTATGGAAAAACACTCAGAGTTCAGTTGTATCTAACATTGACACCAAAGCGTAGGATCCCTTTTAGGTGTGCTGGCAGGGTTGAAGTTTGGCAGCTGGATGGATGGGGCGTGAGTTCAGGCAGGAGTCCTGACTTGGCCATGGGCACCACGGGTGAGGCTGAGGCCAAGGACATCCGATGAGTGAGCGCAGAGAAAGAAGTGCCCACCTCAGGACTGAACTGAGTGGCTGTCCACCCTCTGCGGCCTGCGTGATGACAGAAGCCAGTGAAGCGGGGAGAGGAGATGGGGCAGGAGGTGCCAGCACAGTGAGTCCCTGATGCTGTGATAGTAAAGGTGTTTCAAAAAGACACCACTCCTCACCAGGGATGGCACGGCTTCTCCTCTGGTGCTCCTCTCTCTCTTTATTTCTCTCAGAACGACACACAGCCGAAAGGGAGGTTGATGGGATGACCATTCCACTAGTTCAATGACATTCCCCAGCAGAGAGGACTCCTTTTCAAAAATAAAATACAGATCTATTGATCAAAACAGCACATTTCACCATGCAATATGTAAAGACCTAGTGGGAAGCAAAGCATCTTCTCTGCCAAATGTGTAAAACAAAAATAAAAAGCCTGGCCTACATATGCTTATTCCATTTATAGGGCTGGCCCTCTGCCCTGGGTTTATGAATGAATGATAAATTCCGGCTTTCTACAAAGGTTCATCTTGTTACTTATGGATGCCTGAATTTATGATCTCCCATTCTTCTTCATCAAGCCAAGCAGCTAAAGAGGCTAGCTCCTCTGTAGGAGCAAAGGAGAGCTATAGACTAGCTGAAACTCTAACTCACGCTAAGAAGGAGAGGATTGTAGAGGAACTGAGATTGGGCAGTGCCAAGATCCTGCTACTTGCTCCTGCTTCCAATTACCATTCTACTCTGCACCCAGAATGATCCAAAAATACCAGCCTCCTACTTTGCCAACCTGTTAGTCAAACCCCACTTGCCGCACAAACTTTCTCTGGCTCTTTTCTTTGACTGGGGAGTGCTCTCTGTCCTCCACATACATGCGCCCCTTGCATCATGGGCAGATATAGGCTCTGACGATACCCCTTATGATAGGAGTCCTCACCTGTACCATGAGTGTCCCTCTCTGACATCAATTTGCTTACTATCCTGCCTTATACTTACTGCATTTTGTAGGCTTCCTAATAGCTTGCCCACTTATTATCTCTCTACATTAGGATTCAATATACTTTTCTCAATTGTTTGTACTTTACTTCTTACTTTCTGATACACATCTTTCTTCTTCCAATTTTACATGCATGTATATGGTAATATGAATAAGTGGTTGGAAGAGAACACTATGTATTACAACAAATACTGTGAAATTCATTTCACTTTGTTAAGAGAACTTCTGTATCATATGTAAGTTTTCTATTTTAATATGATTAGTACTCCCTTTCAAAAAATATACATCTAGGGCCACATCGAACATAGCACCAGGGACTACCTCTGTGCTTGCCTCTGGAAATATTACAATATATATCTGCCAGAGAGTGGAATGGAAAAAGAAAAAAAATAAGAGTGACAAAAGGAAAAAGAAGGTAGAAGAAGTAAGAAAACTAAATAATGGGAGGAAGGAAAAGAAGAATAAAGGAAAAAAACTTAAGGAAGGAAGGAAGGAAGGAAGAAAAGGAAAGAAAGAAAGAAAGAAGGAAAAAGAGAAAAAAGGGGAGCTACCGGGGCAAAAAGAACAAGAAGAAGAGAAATAAAATGGTAGCAAGGAAGCAGGGTGGCCTTAGAGTCTTGCAGACCAGGATTGTAGTACCTTTACCAGTTATTAGCCAAGAGGCCCTGGACAGCATATGTTACCTCTGAGCTTTGGATTTCTCCCCTGTAGGATTACAGCAATAGCACCATTTCATGAGATGAATGTGAAGCATAAATGCAACTGGATACTATGTTTATCCCCTCACCTTATAACCAGCAAAGTTTTCAGAATTGGCCTCAATATGATAGTGTGTTAAAAGTTAGAATGGGTTAATAAACCATTGCTTCATATGACCCCATGTACTGGTATCTATGGAATCTCTGGGTGGTCATCACTTCTTAAGACTGAGTTGTGCAAAGCAATAGTAGTAATATTTGAATAACGTCTATTAGACAATGAGTGCTTCAGAGCGGACATAACTCTGTGCTCATTGTCTAACCTGCTTTCATCGCGTTCCCAAGCTCTGAGTCAGAATCCAACCCCCAGGATGGAGACAGTGACCAGAGCTAAGCCAATCAACTCAACATTGTCCCTCGCTAAAGCAATTGGTTCAGGGTGATCCAACCTTGTACAGTCAGAACTTTTATCAAAAGAACCCAAAATGACTTTATTTGAGTACTTCTACCACTAATAATCTGAGAGGATAAGCAGCTGGAGAGACTATCAGCTGCCCCTGAAACTGATACCCAACACCCTGAAGGGAGAACCGTGAGACCTGCAGAACTCAGTGCCAACAGTACCATGGGAACCATGCGTCTATCCATAACATTTAGCCTCTGGTGTCTTTCCACTTCATAAACGCAGCTAGAATATTTTGAATGAATTCAGGTTTCCTCATTACTATCACAGAAACCTGTAGCTGGCCATACCTGAGTATACAGCTTGGCAGCTCATGACTAGATTTTACTTACACCTACATCAAGAGATTCATCAAAGTATTTCCATTGACTACTCAATGTAAACAACACTCTGAGTTAATTTCTTCAAAGGATTTCCAACAGTATACATGAATTTTCTTTACATGCTCATGGGGGATCCTATTTCTCCAAAAATCTAAAGCTACTCTGGTCTTTATGATAATACAGGGTTAGCCATGACACAAAGAGTGCCTTTGTGAATATTCTGTCATTCAGAATCTCATGGTTTTCACAGGGATGCCAGGTGACTGCCTCCTCTTTTCTGTTTTCATTTCCTGCCTCTTTAGATGTGAGTGCTCTGTTACACATTCTACAGTTCATGATGGATTGAGGGGACTTCTCCAGGCCCATAGCTGCAACTAAGCTATTGTCATGGGGATGGTGGCAACAGGGGACAGAAGTAGAGACAGGTAAGATAGTAGAGGACAATACAAAAGCAAAAATAGGGCCAATAAAAGAAAATAAGTACAACTAATTTTTCTGCCTTAAAATTATTCAATTTCTCATTTCAGATTTCTCCTTTCCTTTCCTTTTTTTTCCATCATTTGCTTTCTACCCCTTCCCTTTTCCTTCCTTCCTTCCTTCCTTCCTTCCTTCCTTCCTTCCTTCCTTCCTTCCTTTCCTGACCATCTGTAAATCCTTCCAACTCTGTTGGAAAATTTCATGGTACCTTGTATTTCAAATGTTCTTGCTTTATAATGTCCAATGTTATGTTACTAGACAGCATACAATTTAAGAGTCATTTCTCAATATCTTGTTTAGGATGTAGGAGGAATTTAAACTTCTTTTTCATTGACAGTATGTTTAAAAGAAAGCAGAAGTTCTGCTTTCTTTTAAACCCACTACTACTATGGACTATATTGGGTTATTTTGCTGAATGCATGCACCTACAATATTTGAATGACAATGGAACACCCATCTCTGACAAAACAAAACAAAAAAGGGGGATACAAATAAAGGACCATTTTGTAGTGGAAAAAAAAAGTTAGGATAGATATACAGCTACCTTCTTTTAGTTCATTGAGAAGAAATACTTGTACTAATAGTGTGTAGAAAATATATCATGTCTGCATTTTGTACTCTGAGTAACTAGTATTAAGACAATATGCAATACATTAATTATTGTACCTGTCCTGCTAACCTGCTTTGAAACCGTCTCATTGCTATTTCTTTCTCATTAAAATTAGTTCTAAAAAGGCAGAAGATGGATAAAGAGTCTTCTTGACCCCAAGCAGGAAACCTTCGTAACACAGCCAGGCCTTGCTCCTACTATATAGGACTTCCCTCATCTCTCTACCTTGCCTCCTATTCCTCTTGATCTTCACACATACAACAGGGTAAAATCACTCCACCAAAGGGAAAACGGCTGCATACAGGTTCCTCGTATGTACTGAACTGGGCTCAAAATTCTTGTTATTATTAACTACACTACTTCAGCTAGGATACTATCCCTGTTATAAGCAGGTTTTCTCTCCTACAGAACAACATTATAAGTGTATTACTGGGTGCTGAATCAAGTAGCTAACATTTTATCCTCAGTGTCTTGGGAAGGTAGGTTCTTTGGATAGACACAAAAACCAAGAACCACCTACATCTCAAAGATATTCCTGTGGAATAGCCGTTGCCGAGAGAAGCCTCAATAGTAGGAATAAATCTATTACCGTAAGAAACCCAAAGCACCAACACAGAAAACAAAACAATATAAAAAAATAGAAAACAGAAAATGACAAAAAACACAAAGAAATTGCAAACCCAAGCCCTCAGTCTACCCAGGCTAAATCCAGAGTACTGACGACAGAGGAAATCAGAAGCAAACCTGTAGAACTTTCTGAAGTGATAATATCAGAAGTGAAAACCAAATAGAATAAGCTACAGAAAAATGATCTCCAAGGTACCAAAAAATGATGGTAAAAATGAATGACTTTAAAGCAGACACCATAAAAAACATGTACAGGAGCTTAGGAAAACAATGGAAACCATGAAAGCCCATATGAAAGAAATAGAATTCATGGAACTAATATAAACAGAAGGCCAGGGGATTAAAAATTCCACTTAAAGTATATGCAGCAAATTGAATGAAGATGAGGATAGATATCTGATCTAGAAGACGGGGTCACTGCCAGAAACTATGAAGAGAAAGTTATCTTTAAAAAAAATTACGGAGATCCCGAAAAAGCAATAGAACAGCTGCAAGGTGACAGAAAGAACAATAGTATAGGACTGATTTGAGTCAGTGAGTAAGTGAGAGACAGTGCGAAAGACTTTAAAAATTCTTTTTCACAAAAATAATGGCAGACAACTTCCAAAACATGGATAAAGAATTTGACATAAAAATAAATCAAGCATATAGAACTACAAACAGCAATGACTAAATTAATCTACCCCAAAGAACATTATAAACATGATTCCAGAAATTCAGCCCAAGAACAGAATATTAAAAGCAGCCAAAGAAAGGGGGAAAAATCACCTATAAAGGAAAACCCGTCAGAATCCAAGAAGACTTCTTAACACAAACCCTAAATTGAAGGAGAGCTTCAAATGAGGTATTGCAAGCCCTGAAAGAAAATAATCTCCAAGCCAGATTGATACACTCCCCAAAACTGCCTTTCAAAATCAATAGAAAAATAAGATACTTCCATGCCAAAGAACAATTAAAGAAGTTTATGACCAGGAAACCAGCTCTACAGAATGCCCTAAATGAAATATTAGAAGGAGTCAATGATGACGGCAAACATGAACATCAACAGAAAGAAGTCACTAGGCAGGGCAAGCAATTAAACAGAAGAGAAAGTTAGGGAACCAACACGAAAATAACGTGGAAAAGATAAGCCAATACATACTGATTATAACCATCAATGTAAATGGTAAGTGGTCTCAATTCACCAATCAAAAGAAGCAGGTGACAGAAAGGTTCACGAAACAAGATTCAGCAAGATCCTGCATTCAAGCAACACATATAACCTCAAGAGAAATTCATAGACTAAAAGTTAAAGGATAGAAAACAATTCTTCATGCCACAGAAACTCTGAAAAACTCAGCGGTATATAATGTAAACTTTAAACCAAGGCTGATCAAAAGAGATAAAGAAGGTTACTAAATATTTATTCAAGGAAAACTACAAGAAGAAGGGCTAACAATCACAAATACATCAAACACTGGTATACTAAACTGCAAAAAAAAAAAAAAAATTATGCTTTTAGGACAGCGAATGCAGGGTATCTTAGTTACTATTCTCTCATTGCTGGGACAAATACCGGACATGCAAGCTTGGGAAGGAAAGGTGTATTTAGCTCACAGTTACTGAAGGTTTCATAATTTAAAGCAGTCTGAATTACACAGCAAGACCTCAAGACTATGCCACCATGTCCAGGATGATTTGCTCCATATCTTCTAGAGGCCGACGCCTTGGGTAGCTGGGGGGGGGGGGGACCTTTGACAGCATGTGCTGTCAGTTTAATGGTTCGTGCCTCTCTTGGCCATGACCCTCAAGCCCCGCCCTGGTCCTTTGGCCCTGCTCCTTGAGCTGCGCACATGACAGCCCCATGATGTACATGAGGCTCTGGGGGGACAGCTACATACAAACCATAACATTCTGCCCCAGGATCCCCAAAGTCTCATGTACATTCCTTTCTGAAGAAGGCATTTTTGTTCATCTCTAAGAGTTGCCAAAGTCCCAACAGTTTCCTCCAAGATCCGAGGCAAACTCTCCACTCTGAGCACCTATACAAATGAAAAATTACATACGTTGAACATTCAAAGACACAAGGTAAACATTGCCATTCCAAAAGGTATACATAGGAGGATACAAACCACTGGGGCCAAAATAAGTTGAAAATCCAGCACGGCAAACATTAAGTTCTATAGCTCCATGTGGAACATCAGAAGCAATCTGTGGCAAATTGTGAGCTCCAGATAGCTCCATCCTCAGGGCACTTCTGGTGGTTGTAGCTCCCTGGGCTTCTCTCTTAGGCTGGCTTTGTTCCCTCTTTGCAGTTTCCTTAGATGATCCACATTCCTGGCTTTTCCAAACTTCTGGGTTTTCCACAGAGTAGGCTTCTCACTCACAGCTTTACACACTGCCCTCCCCAGGGCACACTGCCTGGCCTCCAGGCCTTCTTCTGAAATCGAGGTGGAAGCCTTCTTAACCTCACAACTCATGTATTTTGCATGCACCTAAAACCAATGCCTCAAGAATGATGCCAAGTTCTGCTGCCAGCTGAAGCAGTAGCCAGGCTACCTGCTCTCTTAGCTATAGGGGTCAAGTGCCTAGATTTCTGAACACTCTGACCCTGATTTTGAGAAGCAAATTCTCTATGCTGGTGTCATTCTGCAATCTGGTGTAGCCACTGCCTCCATTCTAGATCCTGGTATTGCCACTGTTTCCATTCTGGAACCTGGTGTGACCACTGACTCCATTCTGGAATACGGAGCTCTGCAGCTTTCTCCTGAAAGTAAAATTCCTTAACCTTGTTCTTCTAAGGCTGCAAAGGGTGAGAATCTGTGACCTCCTGCGACACTGCCAGGACATCTGTTCTATTCTCTTGTTCCTCCTGGGCAATGAAGATCTCAGTTCCAGCTTTGCAGTCCATAGCCTTCTTGGCGCCTTCTTTTTGGCCAAACTCAGAACATGTTAAATCACTCTGTTGGGCTCTTTGCTCTTTATTTTCAACATATATTTGACTCAGAGCCACCAGCAATAACCATGTCACTGCCCCAATATTTGACTGCTTTTAGATTTCCTTTGAAAGATGAGTTAGTCCTCCATGTTTAAGTTCAGTCTCAGGCAAAGTCTCTGGACATGGGCAAAATTCAGAAAGACTTTGGGCCAAGCCAAAGCACAAATGATCTGGAGTCCAACAGCCAATGCAGTCCTTCTTTCCAGCAGAAACCTCCCCAGTCTTGTCTTCACAGATTGGCTTTCTATCAGTCTTCTGGTCTGAGCTCTGACCAGAGCCTCCCCTACAGAATTGCCAAAACTGTTCCAGTGCTTTGCTCATAGGCAACATCTCCAAACCTTTCCTATTTCTTCCCATAAGCTATCCCCAAAAGCCTGCAATCTACTTGGTCAGGTTTAGCCACAGCAATCACCCCACTCTCCTGGTACCAAATTCTGTCTTAGTTACTATTTTACTATAGGTAACTAAGCTATAGCTTAGCTACTATTTGTTGCTGGGACAAATACCCAACACACAAACATGGGTGAGGAAAGGCTTATTTAGTTCACAGTTACTGGAGGTTTCACAATTTAAATCAGTCTGAATTACACAGCAAGACTTCAAGACTATGCCACCGTGTCCAGGATGATTTGCTCCGTACCTTCTAGAAACCACCGCCTCGGGGAGTGGGGGAACCTCTCAGTGCGTGCTGTCAGTTTAATGGTTCATGTCTCTCTTGGCCACGCACCTCAAGCCCCACCTTGGTCCTTTGGCCCCGCCCCTCGAGTCATGCTTTGAGGGGACAACTAGATACAAACCATAACACAGGGTCTGCACTGTCTCACTGCATAGCTCAGACATGTAGTGATTCTCCTGTTTTGCACCCTCTTAAAGTACTGGAATTACATGTGTGTGCCACCATGCACAGTCTCAATCGCTGTCTCAGCACACACCGGGGGCAGGGCTGGCATGGCAAGCCAAGGAGCAAACCCCAGCCATTGTGCTCGGCTGAAGCAGCTGCTTTAGTCTGCTGAGCTATCAGTCTGCCCCCCAAAAGTATGAACAGAGATGAAAAACCAATAAGCACTAGTGCAATTATACCGAGGGAACCTCAATATTCCACTCTTACAAATAGATAGAATGACCAGACCAAAAAAACAAAACAAAGCAAAATCAACAAGAAAATATCAGGGTTAAACCATGTTTGTGATCAAATAGACCTGGTTGATGTTTATAGAGTGCTCTACTCCAAACATCAAATACACAGTCTTCTCAGTTGTACATGGGTCACTCTCCAAAACAGACTGCATATTAGCCCACAAAACATGCTTAAGTAAATGTGCAATAATTGAAATATCCCGTGCATATTATCTGAGCATAGTGCAATGGAACTGGAAATTAATGACAAAAAGAAATTATTTTTTTTCTTGTTTCAGAACTTTTGTTTGTTTATTTATTTTTATGGCCGGCTCAGCCTGCCCTCAGGGTAGGGCTGGCGCAGCATGTGGTGCCAGGAATCGAACTGCAGCCCCTGCGCCCACCAAAGCTTTCCTAAGCAGGTGCTTTTAGACCACTGAGCCATCATCCTGCTAGGCCCGACAAAAGAAATTATAAAACTACCTAAACACATGAAAATTAAACAACACCTCTCTGAACAAACAGTGAGTCAACGAGGAAATTAAACAGTACATACAATTAAACAATTATGCCTACACAATATATTAGAACTTATAGAATGCAATGGAATCAGTACTGTGAGGGAAATTTATAGCAATGAGCTCTCATATCAGGGAAATAGAATGAGCTCAAATGAACAACCTAATGTTGAATAGCAAACATACAAAAAGAATAGGTCAAACCCAAAACTTACATAAAGGAGAAAATTATGAAGAGAAGAACAGAAATTCATTTAATTGAAACTAAAAAACCAAAACAAAACAAAACAAAAAACAAAGAATCAAATAATCAAAAGCTGGCCCTTTAAGTATAATTAATAAGCCATTATCTAACCTTATCAAAACCAGGAAAGACAAGACTCAAATTCAAGCAATTAGGAATGATAAGAGCAGAAGCCAAACAGATCCTACAGAAATCAAGAATTTCATTAATACCTACTATGAAAACCTATATTCTAATAAGATAAAAAAAATCAAAGAAGGAATGGACAAATTCCTAAATACAAATGAATCTCCAAAACTAAATCAAGAAAATATAAAAATTATAAATAACCAATTTCACCCAAAGAAATTGAAAATATAATTTAAAGTTTACCAATAAAGAAAATCCCATGCCCTGATCGACATACTGTTGAATTTCACAAGAAATTTAATGAAGAACTAATGCCACTAATGGTGAAATTCTTTAAAGAAACTGAAAGAGAAGCAACCCTTTCATAATCATTTCTGTGGGGCTGGGGAGATAGCTCCATGGCGTAAGTGCTTGCCTGGCAAGTACAAGGTTGTGAGTTTGAACCCAAGTCCTGCAAAAAAACTAAAAAATAAAAAATAAAAAAAGAAGAAAATCATTTCTGTAAGCAAATATTACCCTGATTCCAAAACCAGAGAAGAACTCAACCCCAAAAGAAGACTATAGGTTAATACCTATAATGGGCAGAGATGCAAAAATCCTAAAAAATATAATATGAAAAAGATGATCTCAATATATTCAGGAAAAGCATTTCAGGGCTGGGGAGATAGCTTGGTTGCCTAAGTGCCTGCCTGGTAAGTGTAGGATTGACCCCCAGTACCACATGCCATGCCAGACTTGGAACTCCAGGTCCTCCTGGCCAGCTATAGAAACTGGGCATGGCGGCATATACTTTTAATCCCAGCACTGAGGGAGTTGAGACAGGAGGATCACACTATGAGTCCAAGCTGTGTAGTGAGACCCTGTGCCAAACAAATAGATAAATAATTATTTTTTTAAAAAATAGAAAAAAAATTTGACAAAATCCGATATACATTCATAATAAAAATTCTGCAGATAACTGGAATATATGATCTATTCCTGAATCTGATAAAATCTATCTACAAGAAACCAACAACTAACAGCAAACTAAATGGCAAAAAACAGAAAATCTTTATTCTAAAATCAAAAACAAGACAAAGATGTCCACTGTTACCACTCCTACCCAATATAGTTCTACAAACATTAGCCAGAGCAATTAGGCAAGAGAAAAAATAAAAAAAAATAAAATAAATAAGCACAGGAAAGGAAGAAGTTAAGTCATTATTTTTATATAAAGTGATGGTCTACATAGAAGACCCCCAAAAACACTAAGAAAGACTTGTAGAGTTAATAACAAAATTCAGCAGTGTAGCTGGATACAAAGTCAACACTCAAAAATCAATAGCCTTTCTGTACACAAGCAACAAACTCACAGACACACATTAGGGAAACTGCACCCTTTATAATAGGATCCCCAAACTGAAATGTTTAGGAATCAACCTAACAAAGGAGTTAAAATATTTATACACTGAAAATTGCAGTATTCTTTAAAAGGATAATGAAGAGGATTTCAGAAACTGGAAAGATATCCCTTGCTCATGAATAGGAAGAATGAACATAGTGAATGTGGCCCTACTCCTGAAACTGTTATACAGAGGTGACGCAATTCCAATCAAAATATCATCAGCATACCTCACAGAACTAGAGAAAACATTCCTAAAATTCATCTGGAACCAGAAGAGATCTAGAATAGCAAAAGCAATTCCGGGTGACAAAAGCCAGCCAGAGGGCATCACAATCTGTGACCTGAAACTCTACTGCAAAGTTACTATGATAAATTCAGCAAAAGGAATAGACCTAAGGATCAGTGGGACAGAAAAGAAGATGTGGACACAACTCAAAACAGACTCACCCACCTTTACTTTGAGAAATGGGCCAAATATGTTCACGGGAAGAAAGGTAACCTCTAGCAAATGGTGCTGGAAAAACTGCCTTCCCCATGCTGAGGACTAAGACGAGACCCAGGCCTAAAACCATGCACTAAAGTCAAAATGGATTAAGGATTTAAATATTAAAACAGAAACACTAAATTTATTGAAAGAAAAAATAGCCAGAAATTTTGAAGACATAAGTGTAGGAAGAGACCTCATAAACAAAATCCAGACCAGGCAGGAAACACTACAAAGAATCAACAAATCCCATTTGTTTTTAAAAAAGGCTTTTGCACAACAAAATAAATCACCAGAGAGTAAAAAGACAACCCAGAGTTGCCTGACAGACAGAAGACTTATATCTAGGACATATAAGGAATTTGAAAACATAAGATCCACAAAATTTAAAAAAATGGGCATCTAAGATGCATACTGCTCAGATGAAGAAATACTAATGTCAAATAAATATGTGGAAAAATGCAACATCAATGGTCATTAATGATTGTCTTAGTTACTCTTCTCGCCTTGCTGGGACAAATACCCGACACTCAAAATGAGGGAAGGAAAGGTTTATTTAGCTCACAGTTACTGGAGGTTTCAGTCCATACTCAGCTGGCTATAAGGCAGAGTGGCACATGGGACAGGGCAAACTTCTACGGTGGCAGGCAAGAGCAAGAACACAGGGAGAGCTAGCGGTGGCTCAAGCAGCTAACTTCTCTTCCTCCCTTACACTGAAATGCAAATCACCTGCTCCACGGGAGAGACAGCACCCATTTCCACAATAATCAATTACAAATTCCAGAAGCTGCCCCAAGACAGCATGAGGTTTTAGGGGCACACCTATACACAAACCATAACAATGTTCAAGAGATGCAAATTAAAATAACACTCGTCCCAGAAAGACAGGCTATCATCAAGAAATCAAACAAAAACAAAAGCTGATGGTACTGTGGGGAAAAAGGCACCTTTCTCCACTGATGGTGGGAGTGCAGACTGCTACAACCACTGTGCAAAACAGTGTGGAAATCTCTCTAAAAAAACTAGGATTAGACATTCCTTTTAACTCAGCTATTCCCCTTTCTTTTCTCTGAAAAAAAAAAATTCTCTTCTTTGCAATGCACACATTTTTAAAAGACTGTTTCCAGAACACAGGCAATGAATATTCCTTATAGAAAATTAGATATGAAAGCCAGATAAAAGAAGAGATTGAAAGCCACCTCTGATGATAAATTCATTGTTGATCTCAATTAACATCATGTTAAATAGCGTGTATAAATTATTGAAATCTACAACAAATTACTGAATTTCTTATTGGCTTTCTGTTTTCATCTTGTCATTCAGATGAATCCTATTATGACAAATGTCTTTGTAGTTACATTTCCATAAAATCTCTACTTTTCCAGAACCTAAATTATTCGGTAAAAGGTATTCAATATTTCAGCCCACATGAAGTTGGTCCAATTTATCCTCTGAACAAGGTTCTGTTTCTGATGATCATTTTACTATTCCCCAAGCCAACATTGTGTATCATCTTTAAAAATCTTGCTGTAATTTCTGAATACAGATTAGATGAGCTTTTTTTCATGGTTCAAATGAGTTAGACAGAGAGAGAGAGAGAGAGCGAGGGAGGGAGAGAGAGAGAGAGAGAGAGAGAGAGAGAGAGAGAGAGAGAGAGAGAATATGAGAATATGAGAATATTAAGGTTCAAAATTTCAGTGAGGTCAACTGGCCCACTCTGCCATAGGCCTACAGTGAATGCCATAATGCCCACCACAGATAAGCAGTGCTAGGTTACTTAGCAGAAGAAAAGTCAACTGATATCTAAAGGTTAGAATTTTAAACATACTTTGCATGAAAAAATACAGGGTTTTTGTTCTAGTAGTGGAGCCATGCCTAGATGAAAGGCCAAGTCTGCATAAATTATTCACTTAATGTAAGACATTTTGGGGGATGCTGGAAAATGCAGATTATTAATGGGCAGACCAAAGCAATTCTCACATTACATATAGCCAAGACTATTGACAGCAGAAAGCCCCAGACATTTTGCTTGTTGTAATGTTCTGAAAATTCTCACAAGAAGAAGTCATTTCTCATCAGACTTGCTCTGCCTTGTATTGGAAGAATAAGGTTTCAATTAAAATTGTCATTTTGCAGCCTTATTTTGGGTGGTCATCCATCCTGCTGAAAAGTGATCTGAATCAGAGTCCTGGCACTGTCGGGGAGCCTGAAGTCTTGCCAGTTCTCTGTGTGAACATGGGCGGGTTGGACCCAATGGAAATTTGGCAAAGTCCTGATAAATCTACCACCATGATGCTTTTGTGTTGGTCAGCACAGCAGTCTGGGGGGATAAGAGGCACGAATCCATCCGGGGAAGGCAGCGTGCAGAGGAAGGAGGGTCTGCTGGGGCAGGAAGCTCTTTTCTGCAGCTCTCATTCTGGAACGATCTGAACAGGATGCAAACCCACCCAGACCTTCTCATGCACTCCCACCCTACTAGTGTCACTTTTCAACATTGTGACTGCTTCCAGTTGGATGCTTTAAGCTGATGGTTTTAATTAAAATTTAATTTGCAAAAGTATTTCATAATTTATGCATGTCATGGAATTCCTCTGAGATGATGAAGTTGGAGCCAACTCGGGGCCATATAAGGAGACAATGTGAGAGGTTAGGGGAGGAGCAGAGAGCCAAGGGGGCACAGCAGAGCAAGGCACGGATGCGGTGCTCCAGCCTCTTGTCACTGGAATCTGCAGCCACTGGGGAAAGACGTGGAGTTTGTTGCCTGAATGCAGAAAGCCTGCTTGGCAGGTCATAAGCATGGAAACCCAGGAGGCGAATCAGTAGACACAATGACGCTTCCAGGACAGTCTCACCAGGGGACAAGTGGACAGATGAGCGCCCCCCCCCAAAAAAAACAAGACGTATAAAAGTCCTCAGAGGAAAAGCAAGGAAAACCCAAGAGTCCAGGGTGAAACCCTTTCTTCCTTCACTAAATGTCTTCCAAAGAGAATATCCGGGGATCTGCTAAACTGTTGTACCACAGAGCAATCTGTGTAGCAGCTCAGGTAGAAATACAGGGCCCTAAAGAAAGATGATCCAAAAAGATACTCCTTCTACCCAAGCTCACATGCTTACTTGTAAAGCACATGAATCCGCAGTCACCCTCCATGTGTGCAGCAGGAAGAAGATACATGCAGTGCATGCAGGATGAAAAAAAAATCAATGGAGCAAACAATGAGGGCAAAATCAAACTGTACTTGTGAAGGACATGGCATCCTGCAGCTACTCTAGTCTTTAGCAAGCAGCCCGTGAAGTTATACATTTCATAGCAACTGGGACACAAAGACTAACGTCTAGCTTGAAACAAGCACAACTGTCAACATTTCTGCCTATGATGTGATACATAGTACTAACAAAATTCACCTTCTGAAAAATTACAGATTAAATGTAACAGGACTTTCTAGGAAAAAGTAGGCTTAGGACAGATAACCCAAGCTCTTCACAACTTGATAACCAGAGCACTGAAGACTACTGATACTAACCCTTATGAAATAGTGGTGCAGTTAAAAAAATACATGTTAAATTCTTGACGGAAAATTATGTTACTACTTTACTTTCAAAGGAGATGGCAAGCAAAAGATGCCGGAAGTGTAAGGAAGGACTGAGGAAGCAAGCACCGGAGATGAGGGTGAACATGTTCACATCTCACGTTGGGTGAGTGGGACAGAAAAAGCTGCCGAGACAGAGCATGCAGCCGACGACCCAAGGACGGGGTATGAGCAAGGAGCTCTTATCACCACGCTGCCATTCGGGGGGGATGCTGCTCTCTGCTGCAGGGGTCTCCTGTGTGTCTACCTGGCTGTTCCTTAAGGAAACAAAACTTTAGTAGCTCCCCTGCCCCTAATCTTGTTGACAGGAGGACTTCAACTCAGATCACTTTTCAGAGGTTACAAACCCCTGAAAACTCTTCATTATGATTTGCAGTAAAGTCAATGTCGTTAGCCCATGTCTTCTTACAGAAGTGCCACTTTCTCTGAAAAGCTGGGTCAGAATCTAGTAAGAAGGCTGTTGTCTCCACCAGAACAGCGTGTGTTTCTGTCATGGGGACCGAGTTGCTGCATAGTGGCTACAGAATGATGTCACCTGGAAACTAAATCTCATTGGTTCACCATTCTCTACTTACCTGTTATGTGGGAGAGCTGTGTCTAAATGCAAGAAGTCTGAAGCTCACAAAGAAGCAAACCTACACATTTTCTGAAACAGATATTTATACGCAGTAGCTGAAGTGAGCAGTATTCTAAGTGTAATATATGCCATGGGATTTTCCAAGTTGGGGGATGCTTTTCAAGTGTATAGAAACTCCCACAAAGAAAGAACAGCAGGCAAAACACATCTTCCAGATTTCTTAGACGACCTTTGGGAATCTCCTTTGGGTTGCCCATCTTTATTTAGCAGTGATACAGGTTTATAATTGTATAGTCATATTTGGGCTTAGAAGGGCGACACCATGTAGCTATCACAAGATTTCTCAGAACCAAGCACCTAGGTGAATGCTAAAACACTGAGCTAAAAATACCCATGGCCCAAGACATTGTTAGGACACCACTGAAATGATGATAAAAAGGCATGCAAATATTCAAGAGATCGTTTTTATGGAAATCAAAAATTCAATAAGTCATACAATAAGCAAGATAACTTTTGTATTTTTATCACAGTTCATGCTTTGCTATGTCACAGGGCAAAAAATTTCAAAGAGAATTTCCCAAAGTAAAATGGCTCAAGAAACCATTCAAGATTTTTGTATTTTCCAATAAACTTGAGCGCCATCTTCAGACTCTGTGACAAACTGTAAGCCTCTCAAAATAGCAGTTCTGAGGGAGGGGTTTTCCTCAGGACAGTCAACTGCAGTGATAGGGACTCAGTGAAATAGTATCGCACAGGTCAGCCGGTGTCACATTCAGGGGTATGCTCTTTCGGAATTGTCAAATGATCACTGTTAGATCATCCCTGATTACAAACAGAAATGCACTGTCCCAGGGCATCATAAAGGTGAGGAGTACAAAATGCATCCTTAATGGTTCCTGTTGATCTAGAAGTTACCTGACACAAAAGATGCCAATGTGCTCAAGCTCATCTCAGTATAAACTACATCAAATAACTATCTTCAAGACAATATCATTTAACAAGTCTGCAACAGAATCACACATTGAAAGGTACGCTTCTATACAAAACTGGCTAGGGACAGAATCAGAAGGCAGCTGTGGTGGAGCGTTTCCAGAGAAACAGCACCTCTGATGCCCTAGAAAATAGTTGATGAAATGATGCTTTCACTGTGCCGAATGCTGGGCACTGATGATTCTACCCTACCTCTGCCTTTGCCTCCCTTTCTACCTATGGCTATAATGCAAAGCAAAGGTTCAGTATGATCTTCCTATTTTCTGCCTCCCCTGAAAGATCAAGCTGTTAAAATCAAATAGCCACGTAATTCTTTTATCCATCAAGCTTGTCCTGCCCATATGTGAATCCACTAAACAGACAATAGGGGTCCAGGGAGATAGCTCAGTGGAGTAAGTGCTTGCCTGGCAAGCGCAAAGTCCTGAGTTTGATCCCTTGGTTCCACCAAAACAAAACAAAACAAAACAACTATACACAAAAACAGGCAGTAGAAGAGAGAGGTTTGAGCTGTGAGCAGCAGATCATCCTTTGTCCATGTTCATTATGAAATTCTTCAGGGAACTCTCAGCTCTCCTTCTGGTTAGCAAACTGATTTCAGCCTAGGAAAAGTTATTTTCTCTCAAAAACGTCTTTGAACATTTCCTCTGCTTACATGTTGTTTTTGCCTCAGTCCTTCAGTGACTAATTTATATTCACCATGTTAGACAAAAAGCTACCAAAGTCCTATGTTGTGAGGTGTTCATTCTCCTTGGACATTAGAGAGCTTCTCAAGACAAGACAAGGGTATTCTAATGAACAATGGGAGCTGGGAAATGCTGAATGCCTACTGTAAGGCCAGCCAGGAGATACAGGCTATGAATGCAACCTCAGACAAAATTCCCAAAACAACTTCACAGTTCCAATAGGACTATCTACACACCACAGGTGAGCAACAGAGTTCTCAAGCCTACTTTTTGCCTTGATAGCACAAAGAAGTCGTTGAATCCAATTCATATTTTCCCCCAAAATGTAAAGTAGCCTATTATTGAAAAATAAAGGGGACACTAAGTCAAATGAAAAGCAAGTATCCTGTTTGCCAGTAGTTTAGAAGAGAAATTTGTTTTCTCCTCCAGAAAGAAGGGCTTCTATAACCTTTGGGGACTGAGCCAGGCAGGTGGGCTTGCTCTTGTGATCTCAGCACTTGGGAGGCTTAGGGAGGAGGGTTGCCGTGAGTTCCTCACCAGCCTGGATTATATAGCAAGTTCAAGGCAGTCTGCACTCCATAGCAAGACTCTGTCTCAACACACACACACACACACACACACACACACACACACACACACACACACTCTAAAAGACTGGGACTGCTGATTCTTTTAAAATACATTTTGTTCCCCTTCCCCTGAGGCTGGGGTTTGGCAGCTCTTAAGCACACTTTGCCAAACACATGTTCCTATTATTTTGAAGTCTGTGTGAATTTTCAGTGGAGTTTTTCTTATCTTGATTAATTTACAGTTAAACCATGAAATAGACTAGCTGTTATCAAATTATATTTATCTATCTATATATCTATCTATCCATTCATCCATCCCTCTTCCTATCTATCTACTAGTATTTTTTTGTGCCATTCTATAGGAGTTTATTCTGTAAGTACAGAAATTCAAGTCTTGCCAGGCGTGGTGGCTCACGCCTGTAATCCCAGCACTCAGGAGGCTGAGGAAGGAGTATCAGTGTGAGTTCGAGACCAGCCTGGGCTACAAAAGTGAGCTCAAGGCTAGCCTGAACTGCATAGCGAGACCCTGTCTCAAAAAAAAAAAAAAAAAAGAAATCCAAGTCTTACTAATGGTTCCTGAGCCCAAACCTGAAAGAGTTAGATTTACTTCTGAAGTTCACAATTAAAATCTGTGAAAGTCCAAACGCCAAGAATTGAGCCTCAAAATACTCTCATAAAAAAAACCATACCATTAGGTAACATGAAAAACATTACTCCCTGATAAAATTAACCTAGACTTAATATGGTTTTCAAGCTTGCATATAAATGAACAAATAATACCACTTAATTCAATCATATTTATGGTAATAAACTAATAAGGTTAATCTTTTATCTCTATATCTCTGCTGATGGTCACAGTGGAACAACTAAAATATTATTGTTAGCTCTCCTGACACAAACAATTAGAAAACTAGATATGATACAAACACAAATATTTAATTGGCTAACAGCTCTGATGGCGATTCCCACAAGAGGGCGAAATGGTAAGCAAGCTCTTGCTCACTCTCATGCTGCACCTGGAGCTATTTATTTATTTCTTTATTTATTCATTTATATTTTTATTTTATTTTAATTTTTTTTTCTTGTTTCAGAACTTTTGTTTGTTTGTTTATTTTTACGGCTGGCTCAGCCTGCCCTGAGGGCAAGGCTGGCCCAGCATATGGTGCCAGGGATCGTTACCGCGGTCCCTGAAGCCGCCTAAGCTTTCCTCAGAAGGCGCTTTAACCACTGAGCCATCCTGCCAGGCCCCTGGAGCTATTTAAAAAGAATGAAGCATGAGCCCAAGAAGAGTTTGGAATCTGTGGTGAACTGTGGAAGCCAAGAGAGTTCACGGGAGCTGAGGAGCCTAGAATTTGCAAGATAAAGCAGGAGAGTGCTAAATAAGGCCAGCTACACAGAGCAAGAGCTCCAGAAAACTACAACAAGGTCGTGTTAACTTTTCTGATTTCGTGATGGCATGAACATGTACAGAGTGAGGCTCCAAAGACAGCCATGCGTGCTTAAGGAGGGAGTGGGCAAGTACTCCAGTGAAGCAGTGAGCTGAAAAGAAAAGAGAAATCAAACCATACTGGCCCTCAAACATGGCTGTGAATTTGCAAATTCAACAAGCCAGGGTAAAAATGCCTGTTAAACACAGGGACATTCAGTAGAAATCTGAACTTCAGTAGAATCTGCCTTGGAACTGCTCTAGCTCAAGAGTGAAAGATACACAGTGCTTGTCTAATAAAAGGTGGAAAACAAAGTTGTAAAAGGCCAAGATGCTTAAATATATTAACTGATAGCCAGAATTAAGCTCTATATTCCTTAAACTAATACTGCATGAGAGATATATTAAAACACATAATGACTATCCATCATATCATATTGCTCATAGGCTAACAAAATACACACTAATTACAAAAAGATAGAAAGAATATAGCTCATAAAAGGGAAAACAATCAACAGGTCATATACATCAGAAATAAGTATAAACATGGACTTTAAAATAAACATTAGATACAGAAGTTATAAGACATAGCATGAACCCAGAGAAGAAATACAGACTTAAACCAGAACCTAAAACCAAGGAAAATCAAAAGAAAACAAAATATCCTAGAATTGAAAGATATAATATTTTGAAATGTTTAAACTCACTAGATGGACTTAACAGCAATTTAGACATTATGGAAGAAATGGATGGTGAATCTGAAGAATTGGCAAATAAGAACAATGGAAATTCAAGCAAAGAGAGTTGAAAACAAACAAGTGAAAAGGATTTCAATAACCAGTATGACAGTATGGATATATGCATAATTGAAATTCCAGAACAATTTGGAGCAAGGAAACTACAGGGAAAAAACTATCTGAAGTAATAATAGCTAAGTAACTTAGGTTTAAAAATGTACAACTACGTCAACCCAAATGAAATTCACACAAAAATATCATGAGATTTAACAATATTTCCAAAAAGTAATCATCACAACAAAATCTCAAAAGAAGCCACTGAAATAAAGCATATGCAATAGTAAATAAATAATACAGCTCCAAGGGTGAGAATTATTACTGATTTTTCATCTGAAGCAGTGTAAGCCAGATGACAATAGAATAGCTACTTGAAAAACACTGCAAGAAAAAAAGGTAAACCTAAGATTCTGCATCCAGTGAAAATATTCCTTCTGAGAAAGGCAAAATTAAAACATTTACAAACCAAAATATCAAGACAGACTCAGTGCAAGCAGAGCAACGCTGTAGGAAAGATTAAAGGAAGTTCTTCATACTGAAGAAAACTGATTCCAGATGGAAGCTCGAATCCATACAAAAGAATAAATAGTGCCAGAAATGGAAAATATGTGGGTGCACAGAACTTTTTCTCATTTTAAAATTAACTGTTTTAAGCAAAATAAAAACAACATATTTCAGGGTTTGTGACATATGCTCAAGTGAAACATGATCATGTTGGCAGACAGGGTGGAGGGGCATGGTAGGCCCACTGGGGCATGCTTCTTCCATGCTAAGGAAGCAGATATGAGAAATTAGGTACAAATAGCAGATGGGTAGCCCAAGCACTAAAGAGATGCAATGAAGACGCATAGCTGACAGAGCAACCATGCAGATAAAATGGAATGCATACATTCAGTTCACAAGAAACCAGAAAAATAAAAGAACAGAATACGAAGATCTACATTATGGATATGTATGTTTTGTGCGTGATCATTATATGCAAATGATTTGTTCTTTCACATATGTTGCTTATGCATGTAGTTACATACATTCTTATGTGTATAAATATAGTCATTTATAACAATAAAATAAAAAAATAATTATGTACGGCCAATAATTTATGTATAGTACCATTATTTATATATATTTAGCTACAATATTCTGATAAAGGCCAGATAGTTAGCTCAGCAGATTAAAACATCTCCTCAGGCAGATGCATGGTTTGACCCCGGGTGTGTCCCACCCCTGGGGTGCACTGAGATGGCGATAGAGACTGGGCCTGTTGGTGAGTGCCTGTAACTCCAAGGCTTGGGAGGCTAAAAACAGGAGGATCACTGTGATTCTGATCTGTGTAGTGTGACGCTGTAGACCCTGATAAATGATGGTAGTATATCTAGCAAAATTCATAAATATTTGAAAAGTGACACACTTTCTAACAGCCCATGAGGGCCAGGGTTATAGCTCAGTGGCACACTGCCCACCTAGAAGTGTAAAGTCTTGAGTCTGATTCTTGGTACCAAAAGTAAATGAAAATATAAATAGCCCATAAGGTACAAAAATCTGCAGATCCCAGGGAATATTAAAAATATTTTGAACCGAAAGGAAATGAAATGAACAGAAATGGTAGGCTATCGTGTAAAGTAGTGCCTAGTCTGGAACATATAGCTTTAAATACTGTTAACAAAAAGAAGGGCTCAACATTAGTAGCCCAAATTTCACCTTGAGAAGGTAGAAAAAGTGCCAAATTGAAACAAAATAATCAGAAGGAAATAAAAAGAAAAACTTAATGCAACAGGAAATGGATAGAAAAAGAGTAAAATCAGTGAAGTCAAAAGCTTTGAAAATATCAATAAACTTCAAAGTTGTGATGGACTGGTCCCAAATTGCCAAGATAAGGAATGAGAGAGGGAACATTACCACAGATAAAAACATATTAAAAAAATAAGAAAGAATATTATGAGCAGCTTTGTGCTAATAAATTTTGCAACACAGATAAAATGAACAAATTCCTTATAATACAAATCAGGAAAATTGATGTAAGAAATATAAATAATAAATGGCACTCTATCCAAGAAAGAAAATGAACCAGAAATTACAAGCTTTGCCACAAAGTAAACTCCAGGTTTGATGGTTTCGTTACTGACTGTTAACAAATATTTAAAGATAAATACAAAAGATCTTACACTTTGTAGAAATGAAGGAAGAAACATTTATTAGGCCACCATTATTAAGCCCTGAAAAACAAATCATAATGAAGAAAAAAACTATAAATAAAGATCTCTGTAAACATAAAAGCAAAAATTCCTAATAAAATAAGTTAGCAAATGGAATCCAGCAATGTAGAAAAAGAAAAATACACCATGGCCCAAAACAGTTGATTGTAGGAATTGGGTTATCCTCATATCCTTATAGTGGATCTCAGTTTGTATAGTTGGCCTCTTCTGGAAGATTGATTTTTCCAAAAATGGCCATACAATTTCCTATGCCACTATCCCACCCTTGTGCTATGAGATATTGGCTCTTTTCCCATAATGCTTTGCGGTTTACATCCCCTGACGCTGTATTTGTCAAGACTTGCGATGGCCTCTATCTACAGAGTAGGGGAACAATAGTACCAGATGACTTCTACGGAACGATCATGAAACATCATGCACTTCTTTTTTTTTTTTTTTT
>PVJA010001495.1:111377-125743 GCA_004027025.1 Myocastor coypus | reverse complement strand
CTTTTGTAGCCCAGGCTGGTCTCGAACTCGCACCGATCCTCCTGCCTCAGCCTCCTGAGTGCTGGGATTACAGGCGTGCACCACCACGCCCGGCTAGTCTCTGTTTATATTACACTCAGGCTCTCCACCTTAGCCCCCGCCTGAGGCTACACCCATAATCCCAGGGATCATGGATCAAGTCGCAAACTCTAGAAGTCTCCACCCAATGACTACATGAGGCTTTGGGGGGACAACTAGACATAAACCGTAACACTCACTTTAGACGCTGCCATGTCCCGTCAAACTTCACACGCTGAGCCCTAACTGCCAGTGGAGGTTAGAAGGAGGGGCGTTTGGGAGATGCAGAGTGTGGAGGAGCAGAGGCCAGGCAGAGGCCAGGCCAGGGCCAGGCCGGGCGGTGTCCCGCCCTTGGCTATGCTGCCTGGCGGACCTGTGGCAGGAACAGTGCAACAGGGAGGAAATGGGCCCGGGGCACACACCCAGGGCCTGGGCCTTGGCTCCGCAGACTCCAACCCTGGGAGAAAAGAGCCAATTCTTTACACCGTACTGCAGCTACGGTGTGTGTTAGGCAAACCCGAATGGGTCAGGACGGGCGCTTACACCCATCATGCAGCAGTCACACTGAGTCACCACCTGCGTGATTTCTGCTCCCCAGAGACTGAACCAGCTGAGGGCACCTTTGAGCATCTAGTCTACCTTCCCTCTCATATGCCTTTCGTTTAATTTTATTTTAATTCTTGGAAGAAGGAGTACAATTACGCTAATTTTCTGAAGTGGAACACTATGTCCTGGAAAAGTGAGTGATTTTCCTCACATAAGAACCATGGAGTTAGAGGATATATTTTCACATGATTTGGTTCGAGTGATGCATTCAGAAGGTTTGTTTTAATAATAAGAAATACCTCAGTTCTTTTCCAAGGCCACTTACATAACCTGCAATTGCCAGTATTTTTCTCGTCACAATTTTGTTCCTCATGAAGGCCAAGGGCTCCAATAAAAATGAGTTGTTTTGCAAGGCAGCAATGGTTGGGATTTTAATATGCTTAAGATCATCTCAGCAGCGATTCAGAGAAGACAGGGACAGGCACAGAGTGCTCTACATCGCCAAGGCCACAGCCAGGGGGTCATGACCGGCCCCGTCCCCCAACTAATTCCTGTCTCTCTACCAGCCACGTCTCCCTGTCTCCTTGTTCTTCTGGTTCAGAAGCATACGCTACTAAGATATCAATGGTTCTGCTGCCCCGATGCCTGACAGCAGCCGGTTGACCACCAGGCTCTTCCTTACCAAGGGCCACCTCAGGTCCAAATGTCCCCAGAGGTGCCGACCATCCTAAGACCCCACCCCAGTCTGCAGGAGGCCAATGAACACCCTTTGTTTGCTCAGGTAGGTCTGGTATGGTCCTCGGACTTCAAACTGCCCCCTAGCTTGAAGACTCCAGAAGGTGCCCGCGGAATGTGCATTCTAGACACTCCTGGCAGAGCCCTTAAGTTGGGCTGAATGGAGCACTAGCTGGCTATGGAGCAAGCGAGCTGCGGACGACAGTATGTTCCCAGTATTAATGTGATTTTAATGGGCCAGCAATTTGTCTTAAAAAGTACCCTGTTAAACTCCTTAGACAGCTAGATACTTCACTCTGATTTCTTTTTTCAGTAGCCTATCGATCATCTACGAGATTAAAAAATTTCTTCCTAGATTTAATTCTTTTAAATTGATGCTAAAAGAGTAATCTTTGTATAAATGCTGACACTGTCTTATAAAATCATTACATTCTCGATTATCTCTGAGGGACCGTGGGAGCGCACGGCGCCATTTAGGAATGCAAACGTGCATAGTGCGTGAAGCTGGCCAACGCTAGACTCAGCGCTGTCCTGCTGGAGAGGGCGGCCCCTCCGCGCCCTCCTCCTCCTCCTCCCCGGCTCTATCTGGGTGGCCAGAGAGCCGCACTCTCCACAAGCGAAGTCCACAGCACGGAGGGGAATGCCAACAGCCATGCCCGTGTGGTTCAGGTGACCCGCCTGAGTACGAGGAGCTCTGGGTTTGCTCCAAGCTGACCTCTGCTCGGCTTTGTGTTTCTGGTTTGGTTCTGTGCGCATGTTTTTGCAAGAATTTTCTTAAAAATGAAGATGCTTGCAGAACAATCTGTGGTGTGAGCTCTTCACCTGCTTTATTGCTTATTAAAGATCACATTGACCTATAAACATCCAAGGAGAAAGAGAAGTTTGGGTCTGGACCAAATATTTCAAAGTGAAGCCCCGTGGCCACAGCGCTTCTCTGTCTAGAACACAGTGGCCCTGACCCACCGTGTCTGGTGTCCTGGATGTACAGGCCAGGAAATGAGGCTCCATTGGGAACCAGGGCTGGGAGCAGGTTCCAACCCCAGGGTGGGTAGTCGCCAGGTTGCTCCCATGGGTAGAGGCACAGGTGCTTAGGGTTTACTGATTTTAAACCTCTCCTGTCCTGCCAGGTGTTAAATGCTGCTGGACAGTCGGCCTGTGTTTTTCACTGAGAAAAATATCCTGTGGCTACCGGAAGAACAGAGGCCTGTTATTTTTAAACATTGGCACTGGAAAACTGATCCCAAGAAGTCCTGAGCACTTTAAGTCAGAAGCATTTCCGGGGCCCAGTGCTGGATCATGGGGCCTGATTACAGGCTCAGAAGCTCTGACTGCAGGGCCACACGGGGCAGCAAGGGACGCAGCTGGAAAGTCATTTATCCCTGTATCCCAGGGCTATCTGCTAGAGTCCCTTGATAGCATTAAAAGAAAACAACCTAAGCCTTTCTCACTGGACAGACTGAGATCTACTTAGAGTGATACAGCCCTGCTAGTATTGTACCTTACATAATGTAACAGCATTTGAAGCATAAAGTCAAAAGACAGAGGAATGGAATTCTGTTTATTATTTTATTTAACTTTGAACCTTTACATGGGAATAAAAAATAGTAAGAAAAATGGAAATTATATAGAGGCCGGGGAGAGGGCTAAACTGCAGCAGATGGAGGCATCTGGATACACACAGCTGAAGACTGGGATTCCTTTTCTGGTAGGAAAATGCAAGATCAGGTGGGTCTCTTGGGTTGGATGGAAGGAATGGGGCTTTCTGCTCTAACCTGGGAAAACTGTCTTGTTGGGTGAGGAAGGAAACACAAGAAAAGATGGTGAGATATGATGTGGACAGTGGCGAGATTTTTCTGCTAAAGAAGTCTCATACCTTTTGGAGACTAATACTTCTTGCCAGAATTTTACAATTCAACTGATTAAATTTTAAAGTGATCAGTATAAATTCATTCTTTATTTCAGCTTGCTTGATGCTTTACGGTGCCTGAGAGAACACGGAGCTAGGTTACAAGTTAAGTTGTAACTTGAATTCCCCGTATGACATCTAAGAATACCTTAGCTGCTCCCTTAGCAGGAAAATGTCCTCAGTCTGCTCAGCTGTAGCTGGCTAAGATCAAGGGCTCTGTTCTTAAATTAGCAGTGCCAAAGAAGGGCTGACCACCAGCAGCAGAAGAACAGATGGTTTTGATATAGAAATAGAATGTTGATACTATTCAGAACTGTATTTTCCAACTTACCTAACGAAAGAATTCTCAGAATTTTGAGAACTTTGGCTGAAAATCATTAATGAACCAGAATAGGTTAGGAAGAAAAGGTATCACCATTGAAATAACGTGAAAATATCAATGAAACACATTTTATGGTATAGTTTGCCTGTTGTTTACAAATTATATAATATATGCTTGTTTTAGAATTAACTTACGCTGAATTAGTCTGTTTCAACATTGTTTATAGTTTTATTTTATTTTTTAATGAGCAAAACATATTTATCAGGGGAAAGAAAGCTCCTGTCCGAGAGAGGGACAGGGGGGCATCCCGAGTGGGTGTTCCCCTATAGTTTTATTTTTAAAGACTATAAATATAAGGTTACGTACTGGAAAGTAAAATAATGCAGTAATTACACGCGCTGATCCAGAAGTATTTGCCAAGTGTGTAGCTGTACTTAAAATTCATGGCACTAATTTATTTTTGTCTCATACTTCTCCCATCCATTCTGCAGAGATTGTAGACCAGCAATCTTGTACCTTAGAGAGAGAGATTTCAGTCCTCTGCTCTTTGAGAAATTATGAGTAGGTGGCAAAAAACCTTTTTTGTTCTTAAAGTTTTTGTACATAAAAGCTTCGGAAATGTTTTCTAAAAAAATAGAATCTGACCCCTGGTACCACAAAAAAAAAAAAAAAAATCTGTTTTAAGAGTTCAAAATAAAAACAAATAAGAAATGGTTAGGGTGTTAAGTGAGAGTAAAAGGAGGTAAACGAACAGAGAGAGATCTGATTAAAGAGACACGAACAGCAGAGCGAGTTGCAGAAGACGATTCCAGACCCAAATGGCTAATTGGTAAGACTCGGAGATGACGAGAAGGAGACACGCAGAAACCCTGGCCATGGAAACGCCAGCTGAGTGTAGGAGCAACAGGCACGAGCAGCAGGAAGACGGGCTGGCGGGACGTGAAGGCGAGGCTGAAGTGGTGGCAGAGAACACAGGCACGGATATCTGGGACACAAGGAGACACCATGACAGCGGGGACCTGGGGCAGCTGGTGACTCAAAGAAAGCAGAGCAAAGGAGCCTAAGGGTTGTGGCGGTCGGGAAAGTCTCAGGGATGATGCTCGCGGTCTGCAATTTATTCACAAAAATCGTAGAAAATTATCCAAGCGTAGGGGGAATATGCACTATCCAGGTAAATGAAGTCTACAGAAGTCTTCGTGTCCCTGGCACACTGAGATAAAAGTTGCAGAGATCCAGCATAAAGTCCCATCCAACCCAGCTATTCCTCTTCTGGGCATTTTCCCAAAAGAACTGAAAACTTCATACCACAGGGATATATGCACAGCCATGTTTATAGCAGCACAATTTGTCATAGCTAAATCTTTTTTTTTTTTTTTTTTTTTTTTGAATTTTTTTTTTTTTTTTTTTTTTTTTTTTTTTTAGAATTTATTTTATTTATTATTTTTATTCTTGTTTCAGAACCTTTGTTTATTTATTCACTCATTTTTTCGGCCCACTCAGCTGCCCCGAGGGCAGGGCTGGTGCAGCATGTGGTGCCGGGGATCGAACTGCGGTCCCTGAAGCTGCCCAAGCTTCCCCAAGCAGGCGCTTTAGACCACTGAGCCACCCTTCTGGGCCCCTGTCATAGCTAAATCTTAGAAACAACTCCAATGCCCCCAGCTGAGGAATGCATAAAAAACATCTCAGATTCTTCCACGATGGAGTACTACTCAGCTATACAAAAGATAAACTTGAGGCATGGATAGAACTACAGAGCACACTGGTAAGTGAACTAATTCAGATGCCCATGTGCAGCCATCCGATTGCCTCCAGAGCGTAAGACCCTGAGAGAGTAAACCTGAAAGGCACAATGGATACTGGGAAAGGTACAGAATCTGTGTAATGGGAAGGAAAAACTGAGACGAGGAAAAGGACAAAAGAAAGAAGAAAAGAAGAAAGGGGAAAATACATATTTATGTATATGTAGGATAGCTTGGGTGATTGTACTGCCGATTTCTGCTGCTGTGTTGAAAGAAGAAGTTAAACCTCAAATTTTCTTCTTCTTTTGAGTCTCTTATAACTTTTAAAAATCCACTTTCCACGCTTACACCTGCTAATCTAAGCAACTGATTTGAAGGCATTATGTACTCCAACAGTGCGGCTGCTTTCTTGGCTAGTGAAGTTCTGTACCATTTGTATTTTTTAAAACTATTTTGTATTCTGTTTTTTTTTTTTAAATGGCCATATTACCAAAATGGATACACAGATTTAATGTAATTCCAATCAAAACACCAGGAGAATTTTTCATGCATCTAGAAAAACCAACCCTAAATTATATATGGAAATTGAGGCAGCCCAGAATAGCCAAAGCAGTCCTTAGAAACAAGAGGAATGCAAAAGCCTCCCAATTCCAGACTCTAAACTGTGAGAGAAAAGCACAGTTTCGGTACCAAAACAGGCCTGTGGACCAATGGGATAGAATCCAGGTGCAGAACCCACCCTCTTGCCTTCCTCCTCCGATTTTTGTCCAAGGGCTCAAAAACTCTTGCTGGAGAACCATGGCCTTTTATCAAGCAGTTCACAGGACACTGCCTATGTACATGCAAAAGACTGAATCCGAAAGCATATTCCTCACCATAGTTTAAAACCCAAACAAAATGGATAAAATCCTAATTATAAAACCACATATACCTAATGGGCTAAAAAATAAAAATTGGCAAACCTCTGTCAGAAACAGGCATAGGCAAGGATTTCTGAGCAGAACTTCAGGGGCCCAAGAAACAACATGAAGACTCAATATGTGGGATTGTGCTGAATTAAAATCTCGTCCACAGCCAAGGCAACAGTGGCCAGGGTGAAGAGATGGCCTACGGAACAGCAAGGAACGTTTAACACTTGGTCCCTGCAGGAAGGACAGTGTGTAGGATATATAAACGACTCACAAAGCTAGACCAGACAGAAAGGGAAAATTTCAGTACATAGTTCTCAAAAGAAGTAGTGCAGATGGAAATTAGGTACGTGAAAAAGTGTTCAGCACCTCTGGCGATCACTGAGATGTGCTCCCAAGCAATGCCGACGCTCCATCAAAAAGAGCGCAAGACGCAGGCGAGGGCAAGGGCAAGGGACCCTCTACACAACTGTCCCAGTTGTGGACCAGAACCCGCATCATGGAAACGATGTCAGTAAGACCACTCCTCAGAAAACCCAAATGGAAATTCCGTTTCGCCCAAACACTCCTCTATGGATATCTTCCCAGAAGAACGAGATTCCTCGTATTACAGCGATGTGTCTACCACGCCAGTGGCAACACAATTCACAGGAGCTAAACTATGGAAGTGCCCTGTGCGTCCAGAGGATAAAGAAAACGTGGCATTTGTATGCAGTGGAGTACTGCTCGGCCATAAGCGGGAGAAATTTCAGTCATTTTTAGGGAAGTGGGTGTAAGCAAAATAAATTAGACACAGACAGTAAATGTGACGTGGTTTCTCTTGTATGAGAAAGCCCAAGTGCAAATAATTTGAAGATCAAAATAAAAAAGAGAAATCGGACAAAACATGGAGGTAGACACTTGGAGACGTGAAGGAGATATGAACAAGGAAGAGGAGCAGAGGAGAGGGAAATAAGAGAGTAACAGTGACCAGGATGCCCTCCTTATAAGTGCCATTTCCCCATGAAGGAATGCAGACGCGTGCGCACGCACACACTCTAATGAAAACAGAGGCCCACAGTAGAGGTGAGCTGAAGATTCACGGACCCGACCCTCAGTCACGCAATCGTCTTCAGTGGCTGCCCTGGATGGCCACAATATCCCGTGCAGAATGTGTGGCTTCGGGGTGGAGCTGCTACCATCAAAATCAGGAAACCTAAGGTCATGTTTTTAGCCTCCCCAGCGCTGGGATTACAGGCACGCACCACCACACCCAGTCTCGGTGGTCTCGGTGGCCCACATGTGGTGCTGGGGACCGTACCCTGATCTTTGAACTTGCTTAAGCAGGCACGTAGTCTGCTGAGCTATCTCGCCTGCCCTAACAGCGTTATTCTTGTTGCTAACATCTCAATGTTTTGGTCATCAGCCAAGTGAAATTATTAAACATAAATATTAATATGATACTGAAAAACTCTTATGATAATAAATTCAAACTCCTTCCAACCCAGAAGCAGCTTTCGTAATTTGGGGTGGTTTAAGAGTTACTGAGTTGTCCTTGGGAACTGGTGTGTAAACAGCCAATCATATTGCATAATTCAACAAGAAATGAAATCGATCGATTAAAATAGGACCTTTTGTTGGGTTAACCTTGAGCCATTGCTTTCTAATGATTGTCTGCTTCTTTTGAGTCAGAACAGTGCGGAGGAGAGGTGTGTCATTTAAGTAACATTTAAGGCACTGTGTCTTGTGATGGAGCACTCCTACCCTGGGGGGTGAAGGTCAGCGAGGACCTGCCTCACTTGTAGTTACACAAGTGGAGCGTGAGGTGCCGAGTGTGCGTGCATGCACAAGAAGGTTGCTGGTCTGCGCCAGCCGTGGAAATCACAAGAGCGTGGGGTGCGGACAATGAGGTGGCACCGGTGTACTGTGGCAGCCAGTGAAATCTGTGCCCCCGGAGGCCATGAAAAACCTTTTTTTTATGTGCTTACATGAATAAATTTAATCAGCTTTTCTTCCTGATCATTTTTCTTTTGTGGGAGGGTGTGAAAGATAGAAGTATTGGCTTTTAATTTGTAGTGCTACTGTATTACAATGCGTACCATATGCATCAGAATCTGCACAAATAGAGAAGCAAAACACCTGGACATAGAAGCCATGAAAATTGTGGCTTGCAGTGATGGGACATGTGCATAGAAAGTCTTTCCCAAGTCACCGTTGATGTCAGTGCTGTGATTTTATTTGGTCACTATAAGAAAATTGTGTTTTTTTAAGCTACCCCAAACCCCTGGCGGTGTTTCAAGGATTACATAATGAAATGCAAAGGATCTGAGGTATTTAAGGCACCCTGATTCAGCAAGAGTGGGAAAAGAAGGCATCCGAAGTAAGGACAGGAAGTATCAGCAATGTGGTGAATGGGCTTTTTGAGGGAAGACGCAATTCCAAGTGTTGTCCTGCTGCAGAGTGCTGAGCGACTGCCTTCCTGAGCTTACAAAATCTTGAGCCTGCTCAGGAGTAAAGAGGACAACTGCGGAGTTTGCAGTTAATTAGCGTTGATGAGCGAGGGAAGCCATGGACATCTTCTGTTCCTAATGGAGAGGCTTCAGAGGACAAGCATTTGGAAGCCGTAGCCAAGCTCCAGACTCGGCTGAGTAAGGCGGGGTGAGCTCCCAACGCGGCACATTAGCTAATTATGGGCGTGACCTAATGCAAGCAAAATCCGTCTGGAGGTACTGCCTCTCACTGCTCCAGCGTAGAGCCAACGCGGCCCCAGAGGTTTTCAGTAATGTGGGATGCAGGCAGAATGTCTAGGTGGACTGTTCTGAGAAGAGTAAGATCTGCATGAGTGGCGTTTCAGTGGCCACCTCGTTGTCCCAGCTCGGACTTACCCTGAGCTCACGCTACCATCCATCTGTCCGGGACAAGCACTCTTGAGGCTTTCATGCCCATTGAGGTCTGTGATGTTTTTATGCTCACTGAGGTCTGAGAAGCATTGCTCTTGAGGAGCAGAGAAATTCATCCCACTGGAAGCTATGTTTTAATTTCTTTTATTGCTTCAACTTGCAGAAAATTGTTCTCCAACTTCCACAGCTCAGCTCCAAGGCTCTGTCCTTAGGATGAATGAGGACTGCCTACTGAGCACCATCTGTACTCACAGATGCACATTTCTTTCTGGCCAGGATTGCCTCCCTTTCTTTCTTTCTTAATTAATTAATTAATTAATTTTTTTATTACTTTTAATAAGAAATAACAATGTGACAGTTTCAAAACATGTTAGTAGTACATTTCCAATATTTGATACAATGCATATGATTGTCCTCCTATTACTTATACAGAGCACAAGGTGTAGACATTATAATTTTTCTAATCATTATTGGAAGGAAAAAAATTCTTCTCATTGAACTATGCGAAAGTAGTGGTATACATATCCAATGTTCCATAATCGCAGTGGGTTATTGGCAAAAATGGCAATGTTGGAAGCTGTTGATTTAAGCCTTTTACAGCTCAGCTTTCTAATCTAGCTTTCTGTTTTATGCCGTGTGGTTAAACTTTTCTGCTGGGTGGTTAAGGGCAAGTTTAAGCAAGACCTGTATAACAAAACATGTAACTTTTGTATCTCCCAAGGTCAGTTGAATCCCCTCAGGATTTACTTTGGAACCAGGTACAGTGCTTTGTAGAACTGTTATTGGTGTCAGCCGCCTGGATGAGTCACGGCCATTGCTTGACCAGTTTGCTCTTGGTGAAAGCCCGAGAGAATGTTTTCTCTCTAGGTGACTCTCCTTTGGCACACTATACACCATGAATCCCTTTCCTCTGTAGCCCCAGAGTGGTAAACAGTTGCTTCCCTTTCTGAAGGCAGAAATGAAGAGGTTCATCTCTCTCTGTCTTCAGCCTGACTCGGGTGAGGAAACTTTACAATTCTTTTACAGGGTTTCTTTTTTTGGTACAACTACATACACAAGGAGATACTCCGTTTTCTTCACTCTTTGAGTGCTCTTTGTGAGGAAGCAGTGGTGCTTTGGGCGATCATCCAGTGGGCAGTAAGTGAGAGCTGGGAATCCCATTCAGTATCCGGACATCCAGGAACATGCCTGGATTCAGATGCTCTCAACTTATGTCAGCTATTCCTCTTCCACTGCTGAAACCATGTCTAAACAGGAGCGCATTATTTGCCATGGTAAACGTACTAAGTGATCTAGTTTCTGTTCCATTGATTCATCTTGGATGACTCCAGAAAGATAAAGATTATCCGCTCTGTTTTGAATAGAACTTTTATTTTCTCTGATTTGAACAACAGAAGAAATAAAACAAGAGGGAGGTTTCTCCTCATTATTCCTAACTTAGTCACCAACTACCGACTACAACATGGTAGCTTACAAAATCTTGAGCCTGCTCAGGAGTAAAGAGGACATAAATTGAATTACGCTACTGTAGATTATGCTGCCCCAGCACGCCACAGGTTTTCTGACTAGGCAGTAATCCAAGTTTAGCTCCACAATAATACAATTAAGTTACTCTGCTCTCCCTCGGGCATTGGTACATTAGCAACTTTGCCTGTCAGCACACAGTCAACTGTCAGCATTGGTTCGTATTGCTAAGTTATTGGTCCAGCTAGGTATATGTAATGATCACATTTATCGTAGGGAGCCTATAACCGCACATGTCCTAACTTGATTCCTCTTACCTTCCGATCCCCGCCCCGCCTGTCAGCTGCTCTTCGCCTCTCCATTGGCAAAGCCTTATCTCTGTTTTAGCCTTTGCTCATTTTCCCGTTCACTTCTTTCCGCTTGCCCTAGCCCCTCCCCGGTTGCCCTCTCCTTCTGAACGACTTCTTCCACTGCTTACACAATGTCTAAACAGGAGTGTGTTATTTGCCACAGTAAACATATTAAGGGATCTAGTTTGTGCTCCACTGGTTCATCTTGGATGATCTCAGAAACATAAACATTGTCCGCTCTGTTTTGTATGAAATCTTTTCTGCTCTGATTTGAACAAATGAAGAAATGAAACAAAAGTGAGGTTTTCCCGCATTATTCCTAAAGCAGCCACCAACTGTTTGAACATGGTTTGAGCAATGGTGCCAGCTTCTCAGTATCTATTCTCCACTTTGGCCCTCATTTTTACTTCCAGTTTCTCACACTGGAGAGACAATGCAATATTTGGGAACGTGATTTATGACAGTTAAGAGTGTGGGCTTAAGGTGTGTTTAGTTACCTAGAAATGTCTCAAGGTTACCTTTCTTTATGGCTAAGGGACTAAAAAAACCCACATTTAAAAAAAATTCATTCCTCAGCTGCTGGGCATTTGTGTTGTTTCAAAAATTTAGCTATGATAAACTACCCTGCTATAAACAGTGTGCATATATCACTGCAGTATGAGGCTTTTAGCTCTTTGGGGGAGGTAGCAAGAAGGATATAGCTAGGTCAGACGGAACCTCTCATCCTAGATTTTGCTTATTTATTTATTTATTTATTTAGCCTTTTTGAGGCAGAGTCTCACTATGCAGCTGAGGCTGGCTTGAACTCACAGTGATCTTCCTGCTTCAGCGTCTGAATGCTGGGATCCTAGGCCTGTGCCACCACACCCAGAGAGTCCTAGCCTTTTGAGCAATCTCCACCCTTATTTCCGCCACGGTTGCACAAGTCTATACTCTCCCCAGCAGTAGAGAAGGGTTCCTCTTCCCCACTGTCCCTCTGGTATTTGTTCTCGGTTGATTTCTTGATAATAGGCAATTCTTTCTCGAATCTTAGAGTCTTTTTTAATTTGCATCTCTGGAATGATCAGTGATCTTGAATGCCCAGGCCCTGGGTAGACTTGGGTTCCCTGCCTTTGGTGAGGCTGGGACGCTGCTGCATCCTTTCATGGCAAGCGCACATGAGGTGTCTCTGTGTGAAGCCCAGTGGCAGGGTGAAATGCTCATGGGGAAACCCACTAGGAAGTGACAGTGGTGAACTAACACCAGTCACTTCTTCATACTTTATTTGTATGAAGAACTTCTGTAAACAGTTATCCTTCTTCACCTGCATTATGCTTACGGTTAAAATACAGAAGACACAAAAACTAGAAATCCTTCTTTACTAATTTTCAAACTATGCCATTTCCTGATATGGGAATAATTATTTAGTATAATGACTCCATAGACTTAAACATATTTTCTGGATTTGCCCACATGGTATACTATTTTTATTAAGGCTCAAGCTACACCACCTCAGGACAGGGAGATTTCTGCACATCAGATCCTGGGTCTTCTCCACATGGCCCTACTAGTCTGATAGCATCCTCTGTACATGGCATGAAAAGATGCTTGAAGTTTGAATTGGGTTACATTTGCCCCCTATGGTGTTTCTCTCTTCATTTTGGAGCCACGACTTCCAATGACACGGGATGACAAGAATTAAAACTTCCTAGAGCAACACCCTACTTCATCACAGCACATGCCACTGTTTCACAATGCTTCGTTAAGCGTAATTAAAAGAAATGATAATGAAAATGGGATAAAGCATCTCACATGCTCTCTCTCCATGAAAAGACCCGTGTTTTCCTTTTTGGGTCACACACACTCCTTCCCGTCTATCTCCCCGCAGTCTCTGTAAGTGCTGCACCCCAACGCTGGCCAGTTTCTACGCAGCGACGGCCCAGTGTCTTGGTTCTGAAGTCCTCCCCCATAATTCCTCTGGAAGGTCTAGAGGAAGTGCTGGACTCCTTCTTCCATGATGCTAGAAGTTTATCTGTGCCTTTTATGATTTAAAATCAGTTTTGCTGCACCTAAAATCATTTGTCTGCGTTTGTTTCTGTTCAGCATCTTACTCGAGTTTCTTCTGGCATAAAGAATTGCTGTTGAAAGGTCTGATGGCACAGTAATTTTATTTCCTCTCTGAGTCACTTACTCTTTTAGTGAGAGCAAAGAGCTTTTTGATACTTCAAAATTTTTCTTTTTTATTTTCACAGCATTTTTATAGACTATGTGTTGGCACTGGTCACTTTAAGTATCATCTTCATGCCATGTACTTTTTTATTAAACAGTTGCAAATTTTTAATTCAACAGTGTTTTGTTTTTAATTTTTTTTTTTACTTTTAATAAGACATTACAATATGACCATTTCGAAACACATTAATACATTCTCAATAATTGATACAATACATATTGTTGTCCTGATTGTAGTTATACAGAGCACAGGGCGTAGACATGATAAATTTTCTAATGGCTATTGGTACAATAAATTTCTTCTCTTTGATCTAAGAGAAGGTAGTTGTATACATAGTCAAATGTTCCATAATTGCAGTGTGTTACAGGCGAAACCGGCTATGTTGGAAGCTGTTGATTTGCGCCTTTTACAGCTCAGCATACTGAGCTACCCTTATGTTTTATGTGTCATGTTTAAACTTTTCTGCTGGGTGGTTAAAAGCAAGTTAAAGCAAGACCTGTATAGCAAAACATGTATTTTTTGTATCTCCCAAGGTCAGTTAAATCCCCTCAGGACTTACTTTGGAACCATGTACAGTGCTTTGTAGAACTTTCATCATGTTTTCTTGAATTATGTTTTCATGTCTTTCAGGGTTTTTTTTCCTCAGGGGTTTCTTCTTTGTTCTGCATGTGTGTGGTGCATGCTGACACTCCCTGTGTGGGGTGGGCTCGTGCAGGGAACCCATCCAAATACCTCTTTCTTCCTCTTCGTATCTCCTGATCCCCTTCCCTCTGGAGAACCGCCTGTCTCTCTCCTAGTCACCGATTCCTCCTAAGCTGCAAGTTCTTCGCTCACCTGGTGCGTGGACCCACGCACTCACACCAGCACACATGATTTGATTCCCTTTAAACTTCCATTATTTTAAACTTAAAATAACGGTTTAAATAATGTCTCAGTCTTCTTAAATTTAAGTGGAATGTTTAAGTGGGAGCCCTAGATGGGGTTCTGTGTGCAGTGTCAGTATAGGCATACAGTGTGTGTATTCAGGTTATACGGTGTGTGTGTTCAGTGTGTATACAGTCAGGTTAATCACACAGAATGTGCCTCCTCTTTATCGTGATAACTTACAGAATGCTTTCTTCTCGATTTTTTTTTTTTTTTTTTTTTTTTTTTTTTTTTTTTTTTTTTTTTTTTTTTTTTTTTTTTTTTTTTTTTTTTTTTTTTTTTTTTTTTTTTTTTTTTTTTTTTTTTTTTTTTTTTTTTTTTTTTTTT